>OY365809.1:33718169-33802765 GCA_959347315.1 Bimastos eiseni | reverse complement strand
GTAAGCAATATGAGCGGTTAAAGTCATCTGTCCAGATCCAGATCAAGATCAAGGCAACTTTCGATGCATGCGGTGCCAGCTGGAACGGAAGCTTATGCAGTTGTCATTTCAGATAAATTGCTAAACTTCCAATCAGACGGTCAGAAAATGAGCGTAGTATATTAAAGAGAAAAATTTCTATTATAAAAACATGAAGCTTCCTGAACTGAAATCACTAATGAAAGAACACGGTCTAACAAGCTGGTTAGTTATAGAAAAGCTGAAAATTATAAGTGTACTGGTTGAGAATGGAATAATTCCAGAGATGAAGAAACCAGAGAAAGAACAACAGGAGATCGATATAAGATACATGTATCTTAGAGAAATAAGAACGAATCCGACAGCTGTCGATATCTTTGACTTGGAAACGGGTGACCTTGTAAAGTATCCGTCATTGTTCAAATCGGCAAGACCGCATAAGACGCGCGGTAAACTATTAAAAAACCTTGATGGAAAAGTGTGGAGAGAGATGTGTGAGGATCAGAAAGACATTATTTTTAATGAAATAGTCATTACAAATTATTTACATTAATCCTGTTTTTTAAGGATGAGATTCTTTGCAAAATAAACGTATTTCCAGCTTTCGTACTTTCTACTAATACAACTTTCCTCTACTCTTAATTGTATGGACGGTTGTATGGAAGATATTTCCGATGAATATACTGCATGTTAAATCTAGCACGACACTGCCCGGAATATATATTAGTGTTAGAGGGTCGATTGGATTATCGCCTAAATAATAAAATCCGGTTGTTATATCCGTTGATCCATACGCAGTTAACAATTTTGGGAACATCTTCGGCGCTTCATCTTCCTGTTTTTGATTAAAAAATAGACATTTGTTCAACCTGCGAATCTTCATATTTCTTATTCAAGGCCGCTTTTATATCAGGATCGTGCAGGTGCTTTTTCATACGTTCCAAAATATTTTGAAACATACGGATAGTCCCCAATTCTTCCGCAGTCGGTTCCAAATACCTATCGTGCATCACTACCGGTATACTATAACCTACAATGAGGCCATCAGTCTTACCAAAGCCATTATCTGGTGATATTCCCCAGCTTTTTAATACTGGAGTAGCGATATGAAAATCATCTTGGTCACCGTTCGGGTATCATATTTTATCTTAATTCGTTGACCAAAGTTGCTCGTCTTATTCACGAATTTAAATATCATTTTATTTGGAAGAGACGTTTCATATGTGGCAAACATTTTTCATCTTTATGTAGAGAAAGTTTTCTTTTACGTTCAAATAGAAAAAAATTCAGTATATTTTTTTTATAAAGTCTTATTCATGATATTTAAAATGGGTACTCGTAAATTTAAAGATTTCTCAACAATGGAAGAAGACGTAATTTACACGGTTAAAACGAAGCAATATCTATACGGCGCAGTAGGCGTTTTCTACCTGATTACGCCGGATGAGACGTGAGCATATTTGAAGGGCCATTGCTCGCCAAGTTGGGAACGAATAAAGAGAACAAGACATTTACTTTTACAAAAACGAACATAGAAACGGAACCGGAATACATCACACCGTCTATCGTAGTATCTGGAGACAATGATGTTGTTAATCGCAGTTAATCGTTTAGATTTTCAATGATGTTTCTCATTGAAAATCGTAGCGAATTTAATAATTGTACACAAATAACTGTATCACGCTTAATCCGGGCTTATCCGGTTCAGCGTTGAGGCACTGTAACTCATAGGTCTGATATTTTCCAACGGAATCGATCAAAAATTCTTGGTAAGTATTTCCTAAATAAGACGGACTAGACGATATGTGTCACTTATGGTGTCATTGTCCTTCATCACTGTACGCTTTTATCAACCAGTTGGATATCCTATCTCCGTTTTTACTCCTTCCTTTCAAGCCGATTTTCTAGATTCGTACTGCGCTTGGGCACTTGATGATAACCACGAACCGGCGTAAGCATCAGGCACCCATTCTCCTTTGCCTTTGAACGCATTGAAAGGCTTTGTTATTTAGCAATGCTGAACTAGCGTTCGCTTGAAAACCATAATTACTAGTATTCAAAGCTAATCTCGACACGTAACCGACGAAACATTTTGTTCCTTGCGTGAACTCGGTCAGGGTTGGTTTCCACTGTAGCATGCAGATGGCACCAGGGCCCATGGATATAACATGAAATCTCCAATAATTAGACGAAGTGCGAAATGTAAACTCCCTCAAATATCTGAAGGCGAGGATATCCGTTTGAGGGGTTGAAACTTGGAATATCTTTAAATACTAATTCCATCGTTACTAGCTTGAACTTTCCAACTAGCGATATATTCATCAACGTTCCGTTCTGGCTGGCGATGATGTAAATTCCCGACATTGATAGAGGAATGGGGTACTTAATCTGTATCGAAACATTGGTGGTGTTTCAGAGACCCAAATATCGGGGTAGTAAAAAGCGTTTTGAAATGCCCTCCATGGGCTGAATTCGTGACCGAGCACACTGCGATGTTTGCTAGCACTAGCTTCGTAAGTTAAACCGTTTATTATTGTCACATCAGCAGTCATGGTTGGAGCCGCTGCCACGGATGCTCTCAGGTAATCGGTGACAGAATTATTCGTTATCGCCTGATTGACTAAGGTTTCAACTTGACCAAAGCTCGCAGCCTGGCTGGCGATGACTGGTGGATGAATTTTATCGAGCTTTTATCGAGTTGCCGCTCATTTCCAAATCACCGTCCATAGCGTTCATTCCATCTCGTTTTAGAAAGGTATTACTCGCTTGAGACAGAGTAACACATCCAGATACTATTCTTTGCATTGATCCAGCATCGGTTCTTCAAAATTTATCGATTGGCATCTTTGTATGTATATATTATTATTTAATACAAATCGTTAATAGCTTCTTGAAATTTGCATCCAACGTTGTTCGTCTTCTTGAATACATACAAACATAAATGACCGCAAAAGACTTCACCGTTGGATTGTATTTGTTCGCTGTTGTAGAACAGCGGTCTTCGTAGATAGTTTATCAATTCAGTAGGAGTAGGTAGTCCGTAGCTGTCAAAATAGATCTTATCATTGGCGTGCTTGATGCAACACGTGCAATGTGTCCCTTTGCCGTCAGAATCATCGAGATTAAGGATGCCACACTCGTTCGCTCTTGGTTTTTTTGTAACTCGTCTCTTAGAAAAACTCCTAAGAAATTATTTATATTTAGTTTCCTCACCGCTTCGATTAGATCCACGTTAGACAAATCAATGTTAGGTAGTCAATGCCTTCGACATCGATTAGTTTAGTGATCATTTTAAATTTATGGAATAATGTCCATATGCTAGAGTGTGAATTCCATTTTCCTGAATAACTCGTTTGTTGTCGTCTGCTGAGAGGGCTACCTTATTTATTTCTTCGGTGTAGACATCGTGAAGATGCGATCGAATAACATTCATTTTTCTCGATTGTTCTCTCTTATGGAATAGGCAGTCTTTGTAATCTTCGTGAGTGATAGATTTCTCGACGACATTCTTCTTCTTCACTCCTTTGCATTTCTTGTGGTCCGTTCCAACCGTATTGTACGAATACAGCAAACTCTTCAATCTGTTTACCAGATACTTCATCTTTGAATATGCCAATTACCTTTTTACTGATGCTTGTTTCTAAACCAGGGGAAAGGGGATGGTCTTTTGGATAGTCGCTAGTGTCGAATCTACTTCTAATGTCAGGAAATATATCAGCGTAGAAGTTCGAATCTTAATTTCATAGGCTAAAGAATCCGTATCTGTAAAGAGTAACCTTGCTTTATCTTCAAACTATTTCTTGATGTAATTATAATGAAAATCGTACATTATAGTTTTACTCAAGTCTAAAATACAAATGCTAAGATATATAGGCTTGTAGTAATATAGCTTCGTCCGTTTCATGTGAATAGCGATTAGGTTTTCATCAAAAATCGTTCGAGTCTCGTAATTCGTTCTCGCTGCTAGCTTAATGGCTTCCTTCTCACTGCAAACCAGTTTTATGTCTACACGAGCCTCTATATGTTCACATGTCTTGCCAACTATATTTTCACATGTTTTGCCAAACACACTACTGTGCCTTTCTCGAAATCGTTGGTGGCTCTGGTTCTCAGGCTGGTATTTAGATCGATATACTTTTTCAGCCAAGCACTTGCTTCGAATTCTCTTAATCTTTCTCATAACCAAAAACATTACTATTAATATTATTATTACTCTCAAACTTACTTATCACGTTAGCAACCGCTGCGACTGGGAATTCGATGCCAGACCAAATAAGTTTCTCGGACCGTATTGTTAATTCTTTCGTGATTCTTTCTGAATCTTTCTAAACAGGATTTAAGGCTCGCGCCGACCAAAAATGACAGACGCGCCGCCGCTGAAAGTCGGCGCAGTGGTCTACTATATATATGCTGAGTAAATCCCGCTTTGAGACCGAGGACGGTAAAAGCGCACCCGCTACAGACCGTCGGAAAACAAACATTAAACCGCTTTGAGACCGTCATGTAATGATATGGACAATTACTCTACCACTTTATACGCTTCGTGTAGAAGTGATTAAAGGCTGACCTACATGACCTACACCAAAAACCTTTTGCGTCGTGATGTGTAAAATAGGATTTGTCCAGCTGCATTGGCGAAAAGATACGCATCTGGAAGCCGTTACACGCCGTGTCTTTCACTAGTGGAGTTCATTAGAGCGTTCTAATTACGTAAGACAAATGAAGTTAAGAACGAACTTGTTCTGTTTGTCTTGTTTTTGATTTTATGTAAAAACGTATTTCAAAAGGGGCGACTTATTCTTGACTAGCTGGGGAACCATGCGTTGCACTGGTTGAGACAGGTTTTGGGCTATGTATGAATATGGTCTGTATAGACACTGCTGCGCACGCAGCACACCTGATCGACTGTGCAAACGATTAGGTCAGTGTTCTGAGTGTTGCGTCAAGAGATGCTTTTAACAGATAATATTATATAAAATGTCTCATTATCCGATTCACAAAATGGGGTGGATGATACCCAAAATTGATAAATCTGCAAGAACACAACCGGGATTCGTTTCGTGGGAGATGAATGAAGCTGCGTGGGACCGCAAAGACAAATGGGCGGTTTAAGATGGGAGTTTTTTGCCTATTCATTCTCACGAGACAGTTGCTTTACCGTTAGGCTTAGGTGTCCGAATGCCACCTTCGTTTATGGTGACAATTCCAAGATCTCTAAAATTCTTAATATCGAGTAAAATGCCTTCCGCGAATCCTGTTATGGTATTGCTTAGCAAGCGGGGTGCCGCCTGCTTCTGGACTGGGTGTATTAGGTGTAACTTTTCTAAGTACCGTCGTAGCCGCACCAGCTGCAACAATCGTGGTATCTGTATCCGCTGGAGCCTGAGCATTGTGTTGGGTAGGAAAGCAAATCCGCTGAATATTATCGCTACGGCTAGAAAAACATGAAAAAAATCAAGATTATAGCCGGAGGGAAACTCAATTCAATTAGCGACCTTGTTTCGAAAGCATTATATGATAATGATACCTCAGAATTGGAATATTCTGTTACTCTAAGTGAATTCGTGAAATTTAATTAAATCAAGGAAGAGGTTAAAAGTAAAAGCAATGCCAACATAGATGAAGCGACGAAACAATCGCTTATTACGGAAGAGGCATTCTAAAACGTTTAATAAATCATTATTAGAACCTTAGAATTTATATACTAGATTTAGCTACAAAATATTTAAAAGAATACCCCTCGAACAAAAAATTTACGGAATACACTCTACAGGTGACCGATTTTACATCGCGGACAGCCCAATCACGATCGAAAGTGATGATATAACTATCGGGGATGTCACCTATAAGGGAACTCCAGGACTTTGGAATTGTTAACTATGGTAAATCCAGACTAGACGATATATGACATATAAACGATCTCAAAGATTCGAGTGAGATTATGCATGTGACAAACGCAATTCGTCGACCTGATAATCCGAACAAGCCCAAGTCAGAAGCAGTAAATATAGGGAAATCATTAAACCGATATGGGATCTGCGATGAGTTACTTCGACAAAATGCGATAACTGTGTTAGAGTATTTAATGATACAATTATAAAATGATTGTCGTAACTGAGAACAGATTTATTAAAAGATACGTTGTAGGAGGCGCTGGAATATTTGAGACAATATCAGGATTTTTCAAAAGAATATTTTCTTCGAATGCGGCTAGACAGGTAGCATCACCGCATTGAGCGCTGGGAAAGACGCTGCAACGGAGATTAATAAAAATGCTCTCGATGTTGGTAAGGAAATGCAGGAAAGCGATTGGTGGATAAAGCAGCAGCAGAGATGTTTAGTCCACCGCCGCCGCAAGCAGCCGTACTTAACCAACGGAGCAAGGATTTCTAAAGGGTATACCCCAACGGAAATACGGCACTTAGTCGAGGTAGCGAGGAAAAGTCAAAGAGTTTAATATCCAAAGATAGAAATACGATTATAAATAATTTACTGTCCGGCCACGGTGGCGCCGTGTCGATCCGAGATCTGGTGAGTGGGTCTGGAATGAAGTTGGCTTAAAAAATATTTTTTTGGTATATCAAAATGCAGTAAGCTATTCTAAGATTTACTGAAAATATTATTATAGATGAGGGAGTCGAGAGATACAAGTGGCACGATACTGGTAGCGAGAACTAATCTGAACAGCGCTGGGGAAATTCGCATCAATATAGAACTTCAAGAACTGTTCAGCCATCCATCAGAGTCTTATCTGCTATTCGAAGGCAGGCCGAATAAAGCAGATGGAACAGCTTACGCCAATGCCGACGCTGCTGCCATTACCAACGACCGGCTCAAGCACCTTTTCAGCCAAATGCCGTATTCACTGTCAAATCAAGAAGTCGAAGGCGTGTTTCATCCGGGACAATCCACGACTATGCTGTACCTACTGAAATATCTCAACGACTTCGCTCTCGCACAAGGACTTAACCAATTATGGACTAAAGACATAGCCGCGCCTGCCGTCATAGCCGACAACTCTGGATTCGCGATCAAGACAGGGCACATTTCATCGTGCCTCTGGGGCACATAAGATAGTCTATGGTATGAAACAGACTTTGACGCTCGTTCGTAAGTCTGATGACGATGCTATTTTCTGGGCAAATGCAGCAGTGGCTGGTAAAGTCAACATTAGTCCAAATTTTATGGTTTATACCGCATGTCATTTCGTCTGATATGGAAAGAATGCAGCTGTATAAAATGATTGGCAATCAAATCAAATTGAATCAAAGGCAACGTTACCAGTATAGCCTACCGAGCTCATCATTGCGACACCATAACCGTTCCTCAATCTAATACATCTACTTGGCGACTTAGCGTGAAGACATCACTGGAAAAACAGTGGTATATCATCGCTGGAAGTGGCAATCAAGATGCTAATCCATCAATTTTCGATCACTGCGATATCAAGATCATGTATGTGATGACGAACCAAGAAAGATACCCAGCAGTCGACTACAACCTATCATTCCCGAATCTGCAATTTTCGAGACCTTACAGAGATGACATTTAGCGAGAAATTCTATGGGATAGATCAGCTCGTGACTTCTGAGTCAGCCGGCAACATTACGCCGGCTGAATATAAAGATTTACATCCGCTATTCGTCTTCGATGTGAGTAAGCAATATGAGCGGTTAAAGTCATCTGTCCAGATCCAGATCAAGATCAAGGCAACTTTCGATGCATGCGGTGCCAGCTGGAACGGAAGCTTATGCAGTTGTCATTTCAGATAAATTGCTAAACTTCCAATCAGACGGTCAGAAAATGAGCGTAGTATATTAAAGAGAAAAATTTCTATTATAAAAACATGAAGCTTCCTGAACTGAAATCACTAATGAAAGAACACGGTCTAACAAGCTGGTTAGTTATAGAAAAGCTGAAAATTATAAGTGTACTGGTTGAGAATGGAATAATTCCAGAGATGAAGAAACCAGAGAAAGAACAACAGGAGATCGATATAAGATACATGTATCTTAGAGAAATAAGAACGAATCCGACAGCTGTCGATATCTTTGACTTGGAAACGGGTGACCTTGTAAAGTATCCGTCATTGTTCAAATCGGCAAGACCGCATAAGACGCGCGGTAAACTATTAAAAAACCTTGATGGAAAAGTGTGGAGAGAGATGTGTGAGGATCAGAAAGACATTATTTTTAATGAAATAGTCATTACAAATTATTTACATTAATCCTGTTTTTTAAGGATGAGATTCTTTGCAAAATAAACGTATTTCCAGCTTTCGTACTTTCTACTAATACAACTTTCCTCTACTCTTAATTGTATGGACGGTTGTATGGAAGATATTTCCGATGAATATACTGCATGTTAAATCTAGCACGACACTGCCCGGAATATATATTAGTGTTAGAGGGTCGATTGGATTATCGCCTAAATAATAAAATCCGGTTGTTATATCCGTTGATCCATACGCAGTTAACAATTTTGGGAACATCTTCGGCGCTTCATCTTCCTGTTTTTGATTAAAAAATAGACATTTGTTCAACCTGCGAATCTTCATATTTCTTATTCAAGGCCGCTTTTATATCAGGATCGTGCAGGTGCTTTTTCATACGTTCCAAAATATTTTGAAACATACGGATAGTCCCCAATTCTTCCGCAGTCGGTTCCAAATACCTATCGTGCATCACTACCGGTATACTATAACCTACAATGAGGCCATCAGTCTTACCAAAGCCATTATCTGGTGATATTCCCCAGCTTTTTAATACTGGAGTAGCGATATGAAAATCATCTTGGTCACCGTTCGGGTATCATATTTTATCTTAATTCGTTGACCAAAGTTGCTCGTCTTATTCACGAATTTAAATATCATTTTATTTGGAAGAGACGTTTCATATGTGGCAAACATTTTTCATCTTTATGTAGAGAAAGTTTTCTTTTACGTTCAAATAGAAAAAAATTCAGTATATTTTTTTTATAAAGTCTTATTCATGATATTTAAAATGGGTACTCGTAAATTTAAAGATTTCTCAACAATGGAAGAAGACGTAATTTACACGGTTAAAACGAAGCAATATCTATACGGCGCAGTAGGCGTTTTCTACCTGATTACGCCGGATGAGACGTGAGCATATTTGAAGGGCCATTGCTCGCCAAGTTGGGAACGAATAAAGAGAACAAGACATTTACTTTTACAAAAACGAACATAGAAACGGAACCGGAATACATCACACCGTCTATCGTAGTATCTGGAGACAATGATGTTGTTAATCGCAGTTAATCGTTTAGATTTTCAATGATGTTTCTCATTGAAAATCGTAGCGAATTTAATAATTGTACACAAATAACTGTATCACGCTTAATCCGGGCTTATCCGGTTCAGCGTTGAGGCACTGTAACTCATAGGTCTGATATTTTCCAACGGAATCGATCAAAAATTCTTGGTAAGTATTTCCTAAATAAGACGGACTAGACGATATGTGTCACTTATGGTGTCATTGTCCTTCATCACTGTACGCTTTTATCAACCAGTTGGATATCCTATCTCCGTTTTTACTCCTTCCTTTCAAGCCGATTTTCTAGATTCGTACTGCGCTTGGGCACTTGATGATAACCACGAACCGGCGTAAGCATCAGGCACCCATTCTCCTTTGCCTTTGAACGCATTGAAAGGCTTTGTTATTTAGCAATGCTGAACTAGCGTTCGCTTGAAAACCATAATTACTAGTATTCAAAGCTAATCTCGACACGTAACCGACGAAACATTTTGTTCCTTGCGTGAACTCGGTCAGGGTTGGTTTCCACTGTAGCATGCAGATGGCACCAGGGCCCATGGATATAACATGAAATCTCCAATAATTAGACGAAGTGCGAAATGTAAACTCCCTCAAATATCTGAAGGCGAGGATATCCGTTTGAGGGGTTGAAACTTGGAATATCTTTAAATACTAATTCCATCGTTACTAGCTTGAACTTTCCAACTAGCGATATATTCATCAACGTTCCGTTCTGGCTGGCGATGATGTAAATTCCCGACATTGATAGAGGAATGGGGTACTTAATCTGTATCGAAACATTGGTGGTGTTTCAGAGACCCAAATATCGGGGTAGTAAAAAGCGTTTTGAAATGCCCTCCATGGGCTGAATTCGTGACCGAGCACACTGCGATGTTTGCTAGCACTAGCTTCGTAAGTTAAACCGTTTATTATTGTCACATCAGCAGTCATGGTTGGAGCCGCTGCCACGGATGCTCTCAGGTAATCGGTGACAGAATTATTCGTTATCGCCTGATTGACTAAGGTTTCAACTTGACCAAAGCTCGCAGCCTGGCTGGCGATGACTGGTGGATGAATTTTATCGAGCTTTTATCGAGTTGCCGCTCATTTCCAAATCACCGTCCATAGCGTTCATTCCATCTCGTTTTAGAAAGGTATTACTCGCTTGAGACAGAGTAACACATCCAGATACTATTCTTTGCATTGATCCAGCATCGGTTCTTCAAAATTTATCGATTGGCATCTTTGTATGTATATATTATTATTTAATACAAATCGTTAATAGCTTCTTGAAATTTGCATCCAACGTTGTTCGTCTTCTTGAATACATACAAACATAAATGACCGCAAAAGACTTCACCGTTGGATTGTATTTGTTCGCTGTTGTAGAACAGCGGTCTTCGTAGATAGTTTATCAATTCAGTAGGAGTAGGTAGTCCGTAGCTGTCAAAATAGATCTTATCATTGGCGTGCTTGATGCAACACGTGCAATGTGTCCCTTTGCCGTCAGAATCATCGAGATTAAGGATGCCACACTCGTTCGCTCTTGGTTTTTTTGTAACTCGTCTCTTAGAAAAACTCCTAAGAAATTATTTATATTTAGTTTCCTCACCGCTTCGATTAGATCCACGTTAGACAAATCAATGTTAGGTAGTCAATGCCTTCGACATCGATTAGTTTAGTGATCATTTTAAATTTATGGAATAATGTCCATATGCTAGAGTGTGAATTCCATTTTCCTGAATAACTCGTTTGTTGTCGTCTGCTGAGAGGGCTACCTTATTTATTTCTTCGGTGTAGACATCGTGAAGATGCGATCGAATAACATTCATTTTTCTCGATTGTTCTCTCTTATGGAATAGGCAGTCTTTGTAATCTTCGTGAGTGATAGATTTCTCGACGACATTCTTCTTCTTCACTCCTTTGCATTTCTTGTGGTCCGTTCCAACCGTATTGTACGAATACAGCAAACTCTTCAATCTGTTTACCAGATACTTCATCTTTGAATATGCCAATTACCTTTTTACTGATGCTTGTTTCTAAACCAGGGGAAAGGGGATGGTCTTTTGGATAGTCGCTAGTGTCGAATCTACTTCTAATGTCAGGAAATATATCAGCGTAGAAGTTCGAATCTTAATTTCATAGGCTAAAGAATCCGTATCTGTAAAGAGTAACCTTGCTTTATCTTCAAACTATTTCTTGATGTAATTATAATGAAAATCGTACATTATAGTTTTACTCAAGTCTAAAATACAAATGCTAAGATATATAGGCTTGTAGTAATATAGCTTCGTCCGTTTCATGTGAATAGCGATTAGGTTTTCATCAAAAATCGTTCGAGTCTCGTAATTCGTTCTCGCTGCTAGCTTAATGGCTTCCTTCTCACTGCAAACCAGTTTTATGTCTACACGAGCCTCTATATGTTCACATGTCTTGCCAACTATATTTTCACATGTTTTGCCAAACACACTACTGTGCCTTTCTCGAAATCGTTGGTGGCTCTGGTTCTCAGGCTGGTATTTAGATCGATATACTTTTTCAGCCAAGCACTTGCTTCGAATTCTCTTAATCTTTCTCATAACCAAAAACATTACTATTAATATTATTATTACTCTCAAACTTACTTATCACGTTAGCAACCGTTGCGACTGGGAATTCGATGCCAGACCAAATAAGTTTCTCGGACCGTATTGTTAATTCTTTCGTGATTCTTTCTGAATCTTTCTAAACAGGATTTAAGGCTCGCGCCGACCAAAAATGACAGACGCGCCGCCGCTGAAAGTCGGCGCAGTGGTCTACTATATATATGCTGAGTAAATCCCGCTTTGAGACCGAGGACGGTAAAAGCGCACCCGCTACAGACCGTCGGAAAACAAACATTAAACCGCTTTGAGACCGTCATGTAATGATATGGACAATTACTCTACCACTTTATACGCTTCGTGTAGAAGTGATTAAAGGCTGACCTACATGACCTACACCAAAAACCTTTTGCGTCGTGATGTGTAAAATAGGATTTGTCCAGCTGCATTGGCGAAAAGATACGCATATGGAAGCCGTTACACGCCGTGTCTTTCACTAGTGGAGTTCATTAGAGCGTTCTAATTACGTAAGACAAATGAAGTTAAGAACGAACTTGTTCTGTTTGTCTTGTTTTTGATTTTATGTAAAAACGTATTTCAAAAGGGGCGACTTATTCTTGACTAGCTGGGGAACCATGCGTTGCACTGGTTGAGACAGGTTTTGGGCTATGTATGAATATGGTCTGTATAGACACTGCTGCGCACGCAGCACACCTGATCGACTGTGCAAACGATTAGGTCAGTGTTCTGAGTGTTGCGTCAAGAGATGCTTTTAACAGATAATATTATATAAAATGTCTCATTATCCGATTCACAAAATGGGGTGGATGATACCCAAAATTGATAAATCTGCAAGAACACAACCGGGATTCGTTTCGTGGGAGATGAATGAAGCTGCGTGGGACCGCAAAGACAAATGGGCGGTTTAAGATGGGAGTTTTTTGCCTATTCATTCTCACGAGACAGTTGCTTTACCGTTAGGCTTAGGTGTCCGAATGCCACCTTCGTTTATGGTGACAATTCCAAGATCTCTAAAATTCTTAATATCGAGTAAAATGCCTTCCGCGAATCCTGTTATGGTATTGCTTAGCAAGCGGGGTGCCGCCTGCTTCTGGACTGGGTGTATTAGGTGTAACTTTTCTAAGTACCGTCGTAGCCGCACCAGCTGCAACAATCGTGGTATCTGTATCCGCTGGAGCCTGAGCATTGTGTTGGGTAGGAAAGCAAATCCGCTGAATATTATCGCTACGGCTAGAAAAACATGAAAAAAATCAAGATTATAGCCGGAGGGAAACTCAATTCAATTAGCGACCTTGTTTCGAAAGCATTATATGATAATGATACCTCAGAATTGGAATATTCTGTTACTCTAAGTGAATTCGTGAAATTTAATTAAATCAAGGAAGAGCTTAAAAGTAAAAGCAATGCCAACATAGATGAAGCGACGAAACAATCGCTTATTACGGAAGAGGCATTCTAAAACGTTTAATAAATCATTATTAGAACCTTAGAATTTATATACTAGATTTAGCTACAAAATATTTAAAAGAATACCCCTCGAACAAAAAATTTACGGAATACACTCTACAGGTGACCGATTTTACATCGCGGACAGCCCAATCACGATCGAAAGTGATGATATAACTATCGGGGATGTCACCTATAAGGGAACTCCAGGACTTTGGAATTGTTAACTATGGTAAATCCAGACTAGACGATATATGACATATAAACGATCTCAAAGATTCGAGTGAGATTATGCATGTGACAAACGCAATTCGTCGACCTGATAATCCGAACAAGCCCAAGTCAGAAGCAGTAAATATAGGGAAATCATTAAACCGATATGGGATCTGCGATGAGTTACTTCGACAAAATGCGATAACTGTGTTAGAGTATTTAATGATACAATTATAAAATGATTGTCGTAACTGAGAACAGATTTATTAAAAGATACGTTGTAGGAGGCGCTGGAATATTTGAGACAATATCAGGATTTTTCAAAAGAATATTTTCTTCGAATGCGGCTAGACAGGTAGCATCACCGCATTGAGCGCTGGGAAAGACGCTGCAACGGAGATTAATAAAAATGCTCTCGATGTTGGTAAGGAAATGCAGGAAAGCGATTGGTGGATAAAGCAGCAGCAGAGATGTTTAGTCCACCGCCGCCGCAAGCAGCCGTACTTAACCAACGGAGCAAGGATTTCTAAAGGGTATACCCCAACGGAAATACGGCACTTAGTCGAGGTAGCGAGGAAAAGTCAAAGAGTTTAATATCCAAAGATAGAAATACGATTATAAATAATTTACTGTCCGGCCACGGTGGCGCCGTGTCGATCCGAGATCTGGTGAGTGGGTCTGGAATGAAGTTGGCTTAAAAAATATTTTTTTGGTATATCAAAATGCAGTAAGCTATTCTAAGATTTACTGAAAATATTATTATAGATGAGGGAGTCGAGAGATACAAGTGGCACGATACTGGTAGCGAGAACTAATCTGAACAGCGCTGGGGAAATTCGCATCAATATAGAACTTCAAGAACTGTTCAGCCATCCATCAGAGTCTTATCTGCTATTCGAAGGCAGGCCGAATAAAGCAGATGGAACAGCTTACGCCAATGCCGACGCTGCTGCCATTACCAACGACCGGCTCAAGCACCTTTTCAGCCAAATGCCGTATTCACTGTCAAATCAAGAAGTCGAAGGCGTGTTTCATCCGGGACAATCCACGACTATGCTGTACCTACTGAAATATCTCAACGACTTCGCTCTCGCACAAGGACTTAACCAATTATGGACTAAAGACATAGCCGCGCCTGCCGTCATAGCCGACAACTCTGGATTCGCGATCAAGACAGGGCACATTTCATCGTGCCTCTGGGGCACATAAGATAGTCTATGGTATGAAACAGACTTTGACGCTCGTTCGTAAGTCTGATGACGATGCTATTTTCTGGGCAAATGCAGCAGTGGCTGGTAAAGTCAACATTAGTCCAAATTTTATGGTTTATACCGCATGTCATTTCGTCTGATATGGAAAGAATGCAGCTGTATAAAATGATTGGCAATCAAATCAAATTGAATCAAAGGCAACGTTACCAGTATAGCCTACCGAGCTCATCATTGCGACACCATAACCGTTCCTCAATCTAATACATCTACTTGGCGACTTAGCGTGAAGACATCACTGGAAAAACAGTGGTATATCATCGCTGGAAGTGGCAATCAAGATGCTAATCCATCAATTTTCGATCACTGCGATATCAAGATCATGTATGTGATGACGAACCAAGAAAGATACCCAGCAGTCGACTACAACCTATCATTCCCGAATCTGCAATTTTCGAGACCTTACAGAGATGACATTTAGCGAGAAATTCTATGGGATAGATCAGCTCGTGACTTCTGAGTCAGCCGGCAACATTACGCCGGCTGAATATAAAGATTTACATCCGCTATTCGTCTTCGATGTGAGTAAGCAATATGAGCGGTTAAAGTCATCTGTCCAGATCCAGATCAAGATCAAGGCAACTTTCGATGCATGCGGTGCCAGCTGGAACGGAAGCTTATGCAGTTGTCATTTCAGATAAATTGCTAAACTTCCAATCAGACGGTCAGAAAATGAGCGTAGTATATTAAAGAGAAAAATTTCTATTATAAAAACATGAAGCTTCCTGAACTGAAATCACTAATGAAAGAACACGGTCTAACAAGCTGGTTAGTTATAGAAAAGCTGAAAATTATAAGTGTACTGGTTGAGAATGGAATAATTCCAGAGATGAAGAAACCAGAGAAAGAACAACAGGAGATCGATATAAGATACATGTATCTTAGAGAAATAAGAACGAATCCGACAGCTGTCGATATCTTTGACTTGGAAACGGGTGACCTTGTAAAGTATCCGTCATTGTTCAAATCGGCAAGACCGCATAAGACGCGCGGTAAACTATTAAAAAACCTTGATGGAAAAGTGTGGAGAGAGATGTGTGAGGATCAGAAAGACATTATTTTTAATGAAATAGTCATTACAAATTATTTACATTAATCCTGTTTTTTAAGGATGAGATTCTTTGCAAAATAAACGTATTTCCAGCTTTCGTACTTTCTACTAATACAACTTTCCTCTACTCTTAATTGTATGGACGGTTGTATGGAAGATATTTCCGATGAATATACTGCATGTTAAATCTAGCACGACACTGCCCGGAATATATATTAGTGTTAGAGGGTCGATTGGATTATCGCCTAAATAATAAAATCCGGTTGTTATATCCGTTGATCCATACGCAGTTAACAATTTTGGGAACATCTTCGGCGCTTCATCTTCCTGTTTTTGATTAAAAAATAGACATTTGTTCAACCTGCGAATCTTCATATTTCTTATTCAAGGCCGCTTTTATATCAGGATCGTGCAGGTGCTTTTTCATACGTTCCAAAATATTTTGAAACATACGGATAGTCCCCAATTCTTCCGCAGTCGGTTCCAAATACCTATCGTGCATCACTACCGGTATACTATAACCTACAATGAGGCCATCAGTCTTACCAAAGCCATTATCTGGTGATATTCCCCAGCTTTTTAATACTGGAGTAGCGATATGAAAATCATCTTGGTCACCGTTCGGGTATCATATTTTATCTTAATTCGTTGACCAAAGTTGCTCGTCTTATTCACGAATTTAAATATCATTTTATTTGGAAGAGACGTTTCATATGTGGCAAACATTTTTCATCTTTATGTAGAGAAAGTTTTCTTTTACGTTCAAATAGAAAAAAATTCAGTATATTTTTTTTATAAAGTCTTATTCATGATATTTAAAATGGGTACTCGTAAATTTAAAGATTTCTCAACAATGGAAGAAGACGTAATTTACACGGTTAAAACGAAGCAATATCTATACGGCGCAGTAGGCGTTTTCTACCTGATTACGCCGGATGAGACGTGAGCATATTTGAAGGGCCATTGCTCGCCAAGTTGGGAACGAATAAAGAGAACAAGACATTTACTTTTACAAAAACGAACATAGAAACGGAACCGGAATACATCACACCGTCTATCGTAGTATCTGGAGACAATGATGTTGTTAATCGCAGTTAATCGTTTAGATTTTCAATGATGTTTCTCATTGAAAATCGTAGCGAATTTAATAATTGTACACAAATAACTGTATCACGCTTAATCCGGGCTTATCCGGTTCAGCGTTGAGGCACTGTAACTCATAGGTCTGATATTTTCCAACGGAATCGATCAAAAATTCTTGGTAAGTATTTCCTAAATAAGACGGACTAGACGATATGTGTCACTTATGGTGTCATTGTCCTTCATCACTGTACGCTTTTATCAACCAGTTGGATATCCTATCTCCGTTTTTACTCCTTCCTTTCAAGCCGATTTTCTAGATTCGTACTGCGCTTGGGCACTTGATGATAACCACGAACCGGCGTAAGCATCAGGCACCCATTCTCCTTTGCCTTTGAACGCATTGAAAGGCTTTGTTATTTAGCAATGCTGAACTAGCGTTCGCTTGAAAACCATAATTACTAGTATTCAAAGCTAATCTCGACACGTAACCGACGAAACATTTTGTTCCTTGCGTGAACTCGGTCAGGGTTGGTTTCCACTGTAGCATGCAGATGGCACCAGGGCCCATGGATATAACATGAAATCTCCAATAATTAGACGAAGTGCGAAATGTAAACTCCCTCAGATATCTGAAGGCGAGGATATCCGTTTGAGGGGTTGAAACTTGGAATATCTTTAAATACTAATTCCATCGTTACTAGCTTGAACTTTCCAACTAGCGATATATTCATCAACGTTCCGTTCTGGCTGGCGATGATGTAAATTCCCGACATTGATAGAGGAATGGGGTACTTAATCTGTATCGAAACATTGGTGGTGTTTCAGAGACCCAAATATCGGGGTAGTAAAAAGCGTTTTGAAATGCCCTCCATGGGCTGAATTCGTGACCGAGCACACTGCGATGTTTGCTAGCACTAGCTTCGTAAGTTAAACCGTTTATTATTGTCACATCAGCAGTCATGGTTGGAGCCGCTGCCACGGATGCTCTCAGGTAATCGGTGACAGAATTATTCGTTATCGCCTGATTGACTAAGGTTTCAACTTGACCAAAGCTCGCAGCCTGGCTGGCGATGACTGGTGGATGAATTTTATCGAGCTTTTATCGAGTTGCCGCTCATTTCCAAATCACCGTCCATAGCGTTCATTCCATCTCGTTTTAGAAAGGTATTACTCGCTTGAGACAGAGTAACACATCCAGATACTATTCTTTGCATTGATCCAGCATCGGTTCTTCAAAATTTTTCGATTGGCATCTTTGTATGTATATATTATTATTTAATACAAATCGTTAATAGCTTCTTGAAATTTGCATCCAACGTTGTTCGTCTTCTTGAATACATACAAACATAAATGACCGCAAAAGACTTCACCGTTGGATTGTATTTGTTCGCTGTTGTAGAACAGCGGTCTTCGTAGATAGTTTATCAATTCAGTAGGAGTAGGTAGTCCGTAGCTGTCAAAATAGATCTTATCATTGGCGTGCTTGATGCAACACGTGCAATGTGTCCCTTTGCCGTCAGAATCATCGAGATTAAGGATGCCACACTCGTTCGCTCTTGGTTTTTTTGTAACTCGTCTCTTAGAAAAACTCCTAAGAAATTATTTATATTTAGTTTCCTCACCGCTTCGATTAGATCCACGTTAGACAAATCAATGTTAGGTAGTCAATGCCTTCGACATCGATTAGTTTAGTGATCATTTTAAATTTATGGAATAATGTCCATATGCTAGAGTGTGAATTCCATTTTCCTGAATAACTCGTTTGTTGTCGTCTGCTGAGAGGGCTACCTTATTTATTTCTTCGGTGTAGACATCGTGAAGATGCGATCGAATAACATTCATTTTTCTCGATTGTTCTCTCTTATGGAATAGGCAGTCTTTGTAATCTTCGTGAGTGATAGATTTCTCGACGACATTCTTCTTCTTCACTCCTTTGCATTTCTTGTGGTCCGTTCCAACCGTATTGTACGAATACAGCAAACTCTTCAATCTGTTTACCAGATACTTCATCTTTGAATATGCCAATTACCTTTTTACTGATGCTTGTTTCTAAACCAGGGGAAAGGGGATGGTCTTTTGGATAGTCGCTAGTGTCGAATCTACTTCTAATGTCAGGAAATATATCAGCGTAGAAGTTCGAATCTTAATTTCATAGGCTAAAGAATCCGTATCTGTAAAGAGTAACCTTGCTTTATCTTCAAACTATTTCTTGATGTAATTATAATGAAAATCGTACATTATAGTTTTACTCAAGTCTAAAATACAAATGCTAAGATATATAGGCTTGTAGTAATATAGCTTCGTCCGTTTCATGTGAATAGCGATTAGGTTTTCATCAAAAATCGTTCGAGTCTCGTAATTCGTTCTCGCTGCTAGCTTAATGGCTTCCTTCTCACTGCAAACCAGTTTTATGTCTACACGAGCCTCTATATGTTCACATGTCTTGCCAACTATATTTTCACATGTTTTGCCAAACACACTACTGTGCCTTTCTCGAAATCGTTGGTGGCTCTGGTTCTCAGGCTGGTATTTAGATCGATATACTTTTTCAGCCAAGCACTTGCTTCGAATTCTCTTAATCTTTCTCATAACCAAAAACATTACTATTAATATTATTATTACTCTCAAACTTACTTATCACGTTAGCAACCGCTGCGACTGGGAATTCGATGCCAGACCAAATAAGTTTCTCGGACCGTATTGTTAATTCTTTCGTGATTCTTTCTGAATCTTTCTAAACAGGATTTAAGGCTCGCGCCGACCAAAAATGACAGACGCGCCGCCGCTGAAAGTCGGCGCAGTGGTCTACTATATATATGCTGAGTAAATCCCGCTTTGAGACCGAGGACGGTAAAAGCGCACCCGCTACAGACCGTCGGAAAACAAACATTAAACCGCTTTGAGACCGTCATGTAATGATATGGACAATTACTCTACCACTTTATACGCTTCGTGTAGAAGTGATTAAAGGCTGACCTACATGACCTACACCAAAAACCTTTTGCGTCGTGATGTGTAAAATAGGATTTGTCCAGCTGCATTGGCGAAAAGATACGCATATGGAAGCCGTTACACGCCGTGTCTTTCACTAGTGGAGTTCATTAGAGCGTTCTAATTACGTAAGACAAATGAAGTTAAGAACGAACTTGTTCTGTTTGTCTTGTTTTTGATTTTATGTAAAAACGTATTTCAAAAGGGGCGACTTATTCTTGACTAGCTGGGGAACCATGCGTTGCACTGGTTGAGACAGGTTTTGGGCTATGTATGAATATGGTCTGTATAGACACTGCTGCGCACGCAGCACACCTGATCGACTGTGCAAACGATTAGGTCAGTGTTCTGAGTGTTGCGTCAAGAGATGCTTTTAACAGATAATATTATATAAAATGTCTCATTATCCGATTCACAAAATGGGGTGGATGATACCCAAA
Organism: Bimastos eiseni; assembly: GCA_959347315.1. Taxonomy (NCBI): domain Eukaryota; kingdom Metazoa; phylum Annelida; class Clitellata; order Crassiclitellata; family Lumbricidae; genus Bimastos; species Bimastos eiseni. The sequence continues at coordinate 33,782,377 of OY365809.1, read as the reverse complement.
ATTGATAAATCTGCAAGAACACAACCGGGATTCGTTTCGTGGGAGATGAATGAAGCTGCGTGGGACCGCAAAGACAAATGGGCGGTTTAAGATGGGAGTTTTTTGCCTATTCATTCTCACGAGACAGTTGCTTTACCGTTAGGCTTAGGTGTCCGAATGCCACCTTCGTTTATGGTGACAATTCCAAGATCTCTAAAATTCTTAATATCGAGTAAAATGCCTTCCGCGAATCCTGTTATGGTATTGCTTAGCAAGCGGGGTGCCGCCTGCTTCTGGACTGGGTGTATTAGGTGTAACTTTTCTAAGTACCGTCGTAGCCGCACCAGCTGCAACAATCGTGGTATCTGTATCCGCTGGAGCCTGAGCATTGTGTTGGGTAGGAAAGCAAATCCGCTGAATATTATCGCTACGGCTAGAAAAACATGAAAAAAATCAAGATTATAGCCGGAGGGAAACTCAATTCAATTAGCGACCTTGTTTCGAAAGCATTATATGATAATGATACCTCAGAATTGGAATATTCTGTTACTCTAAGTGAATTCGTGAAATTTAATTAAATCAAGGAAGAGGTTAAAAGTAAAAGCAATGCCAACATAGATGAAGCGACGAAACAATCGCTTATTACGGAAGAGGCATTCTAAAACGTTTAATAAATCATTATTAGAACCTTAGAATTTATATACTAGATTTAGCTACAAAATATTTAAAAGAATACCCCTCGAACAAAAAATTTACGGAATACACTCTACAGGTGACCGATTTTACATCGCGGACAGCCCAATCACGATCGAAAGTGATGATATAACTATCGGGGATGTCACCTATAAGGGAACTCCAGGACTTTGGAATTGTTAACTATGGTAAATCCAGACTAGACGATATATGACATATAAACGATCTCAAAGATTCGAGTGAGATTATGCATGTGACAAACGCAATTCGTCGACCTGATAATCCGAACAAGCCCAAGTCAGAAGCAGTAAATATAGGGAAATCATTAAACCGATATGGGATCTGCGATGAGTTACTTCGACAAAATGCGATAACTGTGTTAGAGTATTTAATGATACAATTATAAAATGATTGTCGTAACTGAGAACAGATTTATTAAAAGATACGTTGTAGGAGGCGCTGGAATATTTGAGACAATATCAGGATTTTTCAAAAGAATATTTTCTTCGAATGCGGCTAGACAGGTAGCATCACCGCATTGAGCGCTGGGAAAGACGCTGCAACGGAGATTAATAAAAATGCTCTCGATGTTGGTAAGGAAATGCAGGAAAGCGATTGGTGGATAAAGCAGCAGCAGAGATGTTTAGTCCACCGCCGCCGCAAGCAGCCGTACTTAACCAACGGAGCAAGGATTTCTAAAGGGTATACCCCAACGGAAATACGGCACTTAGTCGAGGTAGCGAGGAAAAGTCAAAGAGTTTAATATCCAAAGATAGAAATACGATTATAAATAATTTACTGTCCGGCCACGGTGGCGCCGTGTCGATCCGAGATCTGGTGAGTGGGTCTGGAATGAAGTTGGCTTAAAAAATATTTTTTTGGTATATCAAAATGCAGTAAGCTATTCTAAGATTTACTGAAAATATTATTATAGATGAGGGAGTCGAGAGATACAAGTGGCACGATACTGGTAGCGAGAACTAATCTGAACAGCGCTGGGGAAATTCGCATCAATATAGAACTTCAAGAACTGTTCAGCCATCCATCAGAGTCTTATCTGCTATTCGAAGGCAGGCCGAATAAAGCAGATGGAACAGCTTACGCCAATGCCGACGCTGCTGCCATTACCAACGACCGGCTCAAGCACCTTTTCAGCCAAATGCCGTATTCACTGTCAAATCAAGAAGTCGAAGGCGTGTTTCATCCGGGACAATCCACGACTATGCTGTACCTACTGAAATATCTCAACGACTTCGCTCTCGCACAAGGACTTAACCAATTATGGACTAAAGACATAGCCGCGCCTGCCGTCATAGCCGACAACTCTGGATTCGCGATCAAGACAGGGCACATTTCATCGTGCCTCTGGGGCACATAAGATAGTCTATGGTATGAAACAGACTTTGACGCTCGTTCGTAAGTCTGATGACGATGCTATTTTCTGGGCAAATGCAGCAGTGGCTGGTAAAGTCAACATTAGTCCAAATTTTATGGTTTATACCGCATGTCATTTCGTCTGATATGGAAAGAATGCAGCTGTATAAAATGATTGGCAATCAAATCAAATTGAATCAAAGGCAACGTTACCAGTATAGCCTACCGAGCTCATCATTGCGACACCATAACCGTTCCTCAATCTAATACATCTACTTGGCGACTTAGCGTGAAGACATCACTGGAAAAACAGTGGTATATCATCGCTGGAAGTGGCAATCAAGATGCTAATCCATCAATTTTCGATCACTGCGATATCAAGATCATGTATGTGATGACGAACCAAGAAAGATACCCAGCAGTCGACTACAACCTATCATTCCCGAATCTGCAATTTTCGAGACCTTACAGAGATGACATTTAGCGAGAAATTCTATGGGATAGATCAGCTCGTGACTTCTGAGTCAGCCGGCAACATTACGCCGGCTGAATATAAAGATTTACATCCGCTATTCGTCTTCGATGTGAGTAAGCAATATGAGCGGTTAAAGTCATCTGTCCAGATCCAGATCAAGATCAAGGCAACTTTCGATGCATGCGGTGCCAGCTGGAACGGAAGCTTATGCAGTTGTCATTTCAGATAAATTGCTAAACTTCCAATCAGACGGTCAGAAAATGAGCGTAGTATATTAAAGAGAAAAATTTCTATTATAAAAACATGAAGCTTCCTGAACTGAAATCACTAATGAAAGAACACGGTCTAACAAGCTGGTTAGTTATAGAAAAGCTGAAAATTATAAGTGTACTGGTTGAGAATGGAATAATTCCAGAGATGAAGAAACCAGAGAAAGAACAACAGGAGATCGATATAAGATACATGTATCTTAGAGAAATAAGAACGAATCCGACAGCTGTCGATATCTTTGACTTGGAAACGGGTGACCTTGTAAAGTATCCGTCATTGTTCAAATCGGCAAGACCGCATAAGACGCGCGGTAAACTATTAAAAAACCTTGATGGAAAAGTGTGGAGAGAGATGTGTGAGGATCAGAAAGACATTATTTTTAATGAAATAGTCATTACAAATTATTTACATTAATCCTGTTTTTTAAGGATGAGATTCTTTGCAAAATAAACGTATTTCCAGCTTTCGTACTTTCTACTAATACAACTTTCCTCTACTCTTAATTGTATGGACGGTTGTATGGAAGATATTTCCGATGAATATACTGCATGTTAAATCTAGCACGACACTGCCCGGAATATATATTAGTGTTAGAGGGTCGATTGGATTATCGCCTAAATAATAAAATCCGGTTGTTATATCCGTTGATCCATACGCAGTTAACAATTTTGGGAACATCTTCGGCGCTTCATCTTCCTGTTTTTGATTAAAAAATAGACATTTGTTCAACCTGCGAATCTTCATATTTCTTATTCAAGGCCGCTTTTATATCAGGATCGTGCAGGTGCTTTTTCATACGTTCCAAAATATTTTGAAACATACGGATAGTCCCCAATTCTTCCGCAGTCGGTTCCAAATACCTATCGTGCATCACTACCGGTATACTATAACCTACAATGAGGCCATCAGTCTTACCAAAGCCATTATCTGGTGATATTCCCCAGCTTTTTAATACTGGAGTAGCGATATGAAAATCATCTTGGTCACCGTTCGGGTATCATATTTTATCTTAATTCGTTGACCAAAGTTGCTCGTCTTATTCACGAATTTAAATATCATTTTATTTGGAAGAGACGTTTCATATGTGGCAAACATTTTTCATCTTTATGTAGAGAAAGTTTTCTTTTACGTTCAAATAGAAAAAAATTCAGTATATTTTTTTTATAAAGTCTTATTCATGATATTTAAAATGGGTACTCGTAAATTTAAAGATTTCTCAACAATGGAAGAAGACGTAATTTACACGGTTAAAACGAAGCAATATCTATACGGCGCAGTAGGCGTTTTCTACCTGATTACGCCGGATGAGACGTGAGCATATTTGAAGGGCCATTGCTCGCCAAGTTGGGAACGAATAAAGAGAACAAGACATTTACTTTTACAAAAACGAACATAGAAACGGAACCGGAATACATCACACCGTCTATCGTAGTATCTGGAGACAATGATGTTGTTAATCGCAGTTAATCGTTTAGATTTTCAATGATGTTTCTCATTGAAAATCGTAGCGAATTTAATAATTGTACACAAATAACTGTATCACGCTTAATCCGGGCTTATCCGGTTCAGCGTTGAGGCACTGTAACTCATAGGTCTGATATTTTCCAACGGAATCGATCAAAAATTCTTGGTAAGTATTTCCTAAATAAGACGGACTAGACGATATGTGTCACTTATGGTGTCATTGTCCTTCATCACTGTACGCTTTTATCAACCAGTTGGATATCCTATCTCCGTTTTTACTCCTTCCTTTCAAGCCGATTTTCTAGATTCGTACTGCGCTTGGGCACTTGATGATAACCACGAACCGGCGTAAGCATCAGGCACCCATTCTCCTTTGCCTTTGAACGCATTGAAAGGCTTTGTTATTTAGCAATGCTGAACTAGCGTTCGCTTGAAAACCATAATTACTAGTATTCAAAGCTAATCTCGACACGTAACCGACGAAACATTTTGTTCCTTGCGTGAACTCGGTCAGGGTTGGTTTCCACTGTAGCATGCAGATGGCACCAGGGCCCATGGATATAACATGAAATCTCCAATAATTAGACGAAGTGCGAAATGTAAACTCCCTCAGATATCTGAAGGCGAGGATATCCGTTTGAGGGGTTGAAACTTGGAATATCTTTAAATACTAATTCCATCGTTACTAGCTTGAACTTTCCAACTAGCGATATATTCATCAACGTTCCGTTCTGGCTGGCGATGATGTAAATTCCCGACATTGATAGAGGAATGGGGTACTTAATCTGTATCGAAACATTGGTGGTGTTTCAGAGACCCAAATATCGGGGTAGTAAAAAGCGTTTTGAAATGCCCTCCATGGGCTGAATTCGTGACCGAGCACACTGCGATGTTTGCTAGCACTAGCTTCGTAAGTTAAACCGTTTATTATTGTCACATCAGCAGTCATGGTTGGAGCCGCTGCCACGGATGCTCTCAGGTAATCGGTGACAGAATTATTCGTTATCGCCTGATTGACTAAGGTTTCAACTTGACCAAAGCTCGCAGCCTGGCTGGCGATGACTGGTGGATGAATTTTATCGAGCTTTTATCGAGTTGCCGCTCATTTCCAAATCACCGTCCATAGCGTTCATTCCATCTCGTTTTAGAAAGGTATTACTCGCTTGAGACAGAGTAACACATCCAGATACTATTCTTTGCATTGATCCAGCATCGGTTCTTCAAAATTTTTCGATTGGCATCTTTGTATGTATATATTATTATTTAATACAAATCGTTAATAGCTTCTTGAAATTTGCATCCAACGTTGTTCGTCTTCTTGAATACATACAAACATAAATGACCGCAAAAGACTTCACCGTTGGATTGTATTTGTTCGCTGTTGTAGAACAGCGGTCTTCGTAGATAGTTTATCAATTCAGTAGGAGTAGGTAGTCCGTAGCTGTCAAAATAGATCTTATCATTGGCGTGCTTGATGCAACACGTGCAATGTGTCCCTTTGCCGTCAGAATCATCGAGATTAAGGATGCCACACTCGTTCGCTCTTGGTTTTTTTGTAACTCGTCTCTTAGAAAAACTCCTAAGAAATTATTTATATTTAGTTTCCTCACCGCTTCGATTAGATCCACGTTAGACAAATCAATGTTAGGTAGTCAATGCCTTCGACATCGATTAGTTTAGTGATCATTTTAAATTTATGGAATAATGTCCATATGCTAGAGTGTGAATTCCATTTTCCTGAATAACTCGTTTGTTGTCGTCTGCTGAGAGGGCTACCTTATTTATTTCTTCGGTGTAGACATCGTGAAGATGCGATCGAATAACATTCATTTTTCTCGATTGTTCTCTCTTATGGAATAGGCAGTCTTTGTAATCTTCGTGAGTGATAGATTTCTCGACGACATTCTTCTTCTTCACTCCTTTGCATTTCTTGTGGTCCGTTCCAACCGTATTGTACGAATACAGCAAACTCTTCAATCTGTTTACCAGATACTTCATCTTTGAATATGCCAATTACCTTTTTACTGATGCTTGTTTCTAAACCAGGGGAAAGGGGATGGTCTTTTGGATAGTCGCTAGTGTCGAATCTACTTCTAATGTCAGGAAATATATCAGCGTAGAAGTTCGAATCTTAATTTCATAGGCTAAAGAATCCGTATCTGTAAAGAGTAACCTTGCTTTATCTTCAAACTATTTCTTGATGTAATTATAATGAAAATCGTACATTATAGTTTTACTCAAGTCTAAAATACAAATGCTAAGATATATAGGCTTGTAGTAATATAGCTTCGTCCGTTTCATGTGAATAGCGATTAGGTTTTCATCAAAAATCGTTCGAGTCTCGTAATTCGTTCTCGCTGCTAGCTTAATGGCTTCCTTCTCACTGCAAACCAGTTTTATGTCTACACGAGCCTCTATATGTTCACATGTCTTGCCAACTATATTTTCACATGTTTTGCCAAACACACTACTGTGCCTTTCTCGAAATCGTTGGTGGCTCTGGTTCTCAGGCTGGTATTTAGATCGATATACTTTTTCAGCCAAGCACTTGCTTCGAATTCTCTTAATCTTTCTCATAACCAAAAACATTACTATTAATATTATTATTACTCTCAAACTTACTTATCACGTTAGCAACCGCTGCGACTGGGAATTCGATGCCAGACCAAATAAGTTTCTCGGACCGTATTGTTAATTCTTTCGTGATTCTTTCTGAATCTTTCTAAACAGGATTTAAGGCTCGCGCCGACCAAAAATGACAGACGCGCCGCCGCTGAAAGTCGGCGCAGTGGTCTACTATATATATGCTGAGTAAATCCCGCTTTGAGACCGAGGACGGTAAAAGCGCACCCGCTACAGACCGTCGGAAAACAAACATTAAACCGCTTTGAGACCGTCATGTAATGATATGGACAATTACTCTACCACTTTATACGCTTCGTGTAGAAGTGATTAAAGGCTGACCTACATGACCTACACCAAAAACCTTTTGCGTCGTGATGTGTAAAATAGGATTTGTCCAGCTGCATTGGCGAAAAGATACGCATCTGGAAGCCGTTACACGCCGTGTCTTTCACTAGTGGAGTTCATTAGAGCGTTCTAATTACGTAAGACAAATGAAGTTAAGAACGAACTTGTTCTGTTTGTCTTGTTTTTGATTTTATGTAAAAACGTATTTCAAAAGGGGCGACTTATTCTTGACTAGCTGGGGAACCATGCGTTGCACTGGTTGAGACAGGTTTTGGGCTATGTATGAATATGGTCTGTATAGACACTGCTGCGCACGCAGCACACCTGATCGACTGTGCAAACGATTAGGTCAGTGTTCTGAGTGTTGCGTCAAGAGATGCTTTTAACAGATAATATTATATAAAATGTCTCATTATCCGATTCACAAAATGGGGTGGATGATACCCAAAATTGATAAATCTGCAAGAACACAACCGGGATTCGTTTCGTGGGAGATGAATGAAGCTGCGTGGGACCGCAAAGACAAATGGGCGGTTTAAGATGGGAGTTTTTTGCCTATTCATTCTCACGAGACAGTTGCTTTACCGTTAGGCTTAGGTGTCCGAATGCCACCTTCGTTTATGGTGACAATTCCAAGATCTCTAAAATTCTTAATATCGAGTAAAATGCCTTCCGCGAATCCTGTTATGGTATTGCTTAGCAAGCGGGGTGCCGCCTGCTTCTGGACTGGGTGTATTAGGTGTAACTTTTCTAAGTACCGTCGTAGCCGCACCAGCTGCAACAATCGTGGTATCTGTATCCGCTGGAGCCTGAGCATTGTGTTGGGTAGGAAAGCAAATCCGCTGAATATTATCGCTACGGCTAGAAAAACATGAAAAAAATCAAGATTATAGCCGGAGGGAAACTCAATTCAATTAGCGACCTTGTTTCGAAAGCATTATATGATAATGATACCTCAGAATTGGAATATTCTGTTACTCTAAGTGAATTCGTGAAATTTAATTAAATCAAGGAAGAGGTTAAAAGTAAAAGCAATGCCAACATAGATGAAGCGACGAAACAATCGCTTATTACGGAAGAGGCATTCTAAAACGTTTAATAAATCATTATTAGAACCTTAGAATTTATATACTAGATTTAGCTACAAAATATTTAAAAGAATACCCCTCGAACAAAAAATTTACGGAATACACTCTACAGGTGACCGATTTTACATCGCGGACAGCCCAATCACGATCGAAAGTGATGATATAACTATCGGGGATGTCACCTATAAGGGAACTCCAGGACTTTGGAATTGTTAACTATGGTAAATCCAGACTAGACGATATATGACATATAAACGATCTCAAAGATTCGAGTGAGATTATGCATGTGACAAACGCAATTCGTCGACCTGATAATCCGAACAAGCCCAAGTCAGAAGCAGTAAATATAGGGAAATCATTAAACCGATATGGGATCTGCGATGAGTTACTTCGACAAAATGCGATAACTGTGTTAGAGTATTTAATGATACAATTATAAAATGATTGTCGTAACTGAGAACAGATTTATTAAAAGATACGTTGTAGGAGGCGCTGGAATATTTGAGACAATATCAGGATTTTTCAAAAGAATATTTTCTTCGAATGCGGCTAGACAGGTAGCATCACCGCATTGAGCGCTGGGAAAGACGCTGCAACGGAGATTAATAAAAATGCTCTCGATGTTGGTAAGGAAATGCAGGAAAGCGATTGGTGGATAAAGCAGCAGCAGAGATGTTTAGTCCACCGCCGCCGCAAGCAGCCGTACTTAACCAACGGAGCAAGGATTTCTAAAGGGTATACCCCAACGGAAATACGGCACTTAGTCGAGGTAGCGAGGAAAAGTCAAAGAGTTTAATATCCAAAGATAGAAATACGATTATAAATAATTTACTGTCCGGCCACGGTGGCGCCGTGTCGATCCGAGATCTGGTGAGTGGGTCTGGAATGAAGTTGGCTTAAAAAATATTTTTTTGGTATATCAAAATGCAGTAAGCTATTCTAAGATTTACTGAAAATATTATTATAGATGAGGGAGTCGAGAGATACAAGTGGCACGATACTGGTAGCGAGAACTAATCTGAACAGCGCTGGGGAAATTCGCATCAATATAGAACTTCAAGAACTGTTCAGCCATCCATCAGAGTCTTATCTGCTATTCGAAGGCAGGCCGAATAAAGCAGATGGAACAGCTTACGCCAATGCCGACGCTGCTGCCATTACCAACGACCGGCTCAAGCACCTTTTCAGCCAAATGCCGTATTCACTGTCAAATCAAGAAGTCGAAGGCGTGTTTCATCCGGGACAATCCACGACTATGCTGTACCTACTGAAATATCTCAACGACTTCGCTCTCGCACAAGGACTTAACCAATTATGGACTAAAGACATAGCCGCGCCTGCCGTCATAGCCGACAACTCTGGATTCGCGATCAAGACAGGGCACATTTCATCGTGCCTCTGGGGCACATAAGATAGTCTATGGTATGAAACAGACTTTGACGCTCGTTCGTAAGTCTGATGACGATGCTATTTTCTGGGCAAATGCAGCAGTGGCTGGTAAAGTCAACATTAGTCCAAATTTTATGGTTTATACCGCATGTCATTTCGTCTGATATGGAAAGAATGCAGCTGTATAAAATGATTGGCAATCAAATCAAATTGAATCAAAGGCAACGTTACCAGTATAGCCTACCGAGCTCATCATTGCGACACCATAACCGTTCCTCAATCTAATACATCTACTTGGCGACTTAGCGTGAAGACATCACTGGAAAAACAGTGGTATATCATCGCTGGAAGTGGCAATCAAGATGCTAATCCATCAATTTTCGATCACTGCGATATCAAGATCATGTATGTGATGACGAACCAAGAAAGATACCCAGCAGTCGACTACAACCTATCATTCCCGAATCTGCAATTTTCGAGACCTTACAGAGATGACATTTAGCGAGAAATTCTATGGGATAGATCAGCTCGTGACTTCTGAGTCAGCCGGCAACATTACGCCGGCTGAATATAAAGATTTACATCCGCTATTCGTCTTCGATGTGAGTAAGCAATATGAGCGGTTAAAGTCATCTGTCCAGATCCAGATCAAGATCAAGGCAACTTTCGATGCATGCGGTGCCAGCTGGAACGGAAGCTTATGCAGTTGTCATTTCAGATAAATTGCTAAACTTCCAATCAGACGGTCAGAAAATGAGCGTAGTATATTAAAGAGAAAAATTTCTATTATAAAAACATGAAGCTTCCTGAACTGAAATCACTAATGAAAGAACACGGTCTAACAAGCTGGTTAGTTATAGAAAAGCTGAAAATTATAAGTGTACTGGTTGAGAATGGAATAATTCCAGAGATGAAGAAACCAGAGAAAGAACAACAGGAGATCGATATAAGATACATGTATCTTAGAGAAATAAGAACGAATCCGACAGCTGTCGATATCTTTGACTTGGAAACGGGTGACCTTGTAAAGTATCCGTCATTGTTCAAATCGGCAAGACCGCATAAGACGCGCGGTAAACTATTAAAAAACCTTGATGGAAAAGTGTGGAGAGAGATGTGTGAGGATCAGAAAGACATTATTTTTAATGAAATAGTCATTACAAATTATTTACATTAATCCTGTTTTTTAAGGATGAGATTCTTTGCAAAATAAACGTATTTCCAGCTTTCGTACTTTCTACTAATACAACTTTCCTCTACTCTTAATTGTATGGACGGTTGTATGGAAGATATTTCCGATGAATATACTGCATGTTAAATCTAGCACGACACTGCCCGGAATATATATTAGTGTTAGAGGGTCGATTGGATTATCGCCTAAATAATAAAATCCGGTTGTTATATCCGTTGATCCATACGCAGTTAACAATTTTGGGAACATCTTCGGCGCTTCATCTTCCTGTTTTTGATTAAAAAATAGACATTTGTTCAACCTGCGAATCTTCATATTTCTTATTCAAGGCCGCTTTTATATCAGGATCGTGCAGGTGCTTTTTCATACGTTCCAAAATATTTTGAAACATACGGATAGTCCCCAATTCTTCCGCAGTCGGTTCCAAATACCTATCGTGCATCACTACCGGTATACTATAACCTACAATGAGGCCATCAGTCTTACCAAAGCCATTATCTGGTGATATTCCCCAGCTTTTTAATACTGGAGTAGCGATATGAAAATCATCTTGGTCACCGTTCGGGTATCATATTTTATCTTAATTCGTTGACCAAAGTTGCTCGTCTTATTCACGAATTTAAATATCATTTTATTTGGAAGAGACGTTTCATATGTGGCAAACATTTTTCATCTTTATGTAGAGAAAGTTTTCTTTTACGTTCAAATAGAAAAAAATTCAGTATATTTTTTTTATAAAGTCTTATTCATGATATTTAAAATGGGTACTCGTAAATTTAAAGATTTCTCAACAATGGAAGAAGACGTAATTTACACGGTTAAAACGAAGCAATATCTATACGGCGCAGTAGGCGTTTTCTACCTGATTACGCCGGATGAGACGTGAGCATATTTGAAGGGCCATTGCTCGCCAAGTTGGGAACGAATAAAGAGAACAAGACATTTACTTTTACAAAAACGAACATAGAAACGGAACCGGAATACATCACACCGTCTATCGTAGTATCTGGAGACAATGATGTTGTTAATCGCAGTTAATCGTTTAGATTTTCAATGATGTTTCTCATTGAAAATCGTAGCGAATTTAATAATTGTACACAAATAACTGTATCACGCTTAATCCGGGCTTATCCGGTTCAGCGTTGAGGCACTGTAACTCATAGGTCTGATATTTTCCAACGGAATCGATCAAAAATTCTTGGTAAGTATTTCCTAAATAAGACGGACTAGACGATATGTGTCACTTATGGTGTCATTGTCCTTCATCACTGTACGCTTTTATCAACCAGTTGGATATCCTATCTCCGTTTTTACTCCTTCCTTTCAAGCCGATTTTCTAGATTCGTACTGCGCTTGGGCACTTGATGATAACCACGAACCGGCGTAAGCATCAGGCACCCATTCTCCTTTGCCTTTGAACGCATTGAAAGGCTTTGTTATTTAGCAATGCTGAACTAGCGTTCGCTTGAAAACCATAATTACTAGTATTCAAAGCTAATCTCGACACGTAACCGACGAAACATTTTGTTCCTTGCGTGAACTCGGTCAGGGTTGGTTTCCACTGTAGCATGCAGATGGCACCAGGGCCCATGGATATAACATGAAATCTCCAATAATTAGACGAAGTGCGAAATGTAAACTCCCTCAAATATCTGAAGGCGAGGATATCCGTTTGAGGGGTTGAAACTTGGAATATCTTTAAATACTAATTCCATCGTTACTAGCTTGAACTTTCCAACTAGCGATATATTCATCAACGTTCCGTTCTGGCTGGCGATGATGTAAATTCCCGACATTGATAGAGGAATGGGGTACTTAATCTGTATCGAAACATTGGTGGTGTTTCAGAGACCCAAATATCGGGGTAGTAAAAAGCGTTTTGAAATGCCCTCCATGGGCTGAATTCGTGACCGAGCACACTGCGATGTTTGCTAGCACTAGCTTCGTAAGTTAAACCGTTTATTATTGTCACATCAGCAGTCATGGTTGGAGCCGCTGCCACGGATGCTCTCAGGTAATCGGTGACAGAATTATTCGTTATCGCCTGATTGACTAAGGTTTCAACTTGACCAAAGCTCGCAGCCTGGCTGGCGATGACTGGTGGATGAATTTTATCGAGCTTTTATCGAGTTGCCGCTCATTTCCAAATCACCGTCCATAGCGTTCATTCCATCTCGTTTTAGAAAGGTATTACTCGCTTGAGACAGAGTAACACATCCAGATACTATTCTTTGCATTGATCCAGCATCGGTTCTTCAAAATTTTTCGATTGGCATCTTTGTATGTATATATTATTATTTAATACAAATCGTTAATAGCTTCTTGAAATTTGCATCCAACGTTGTTCGTCTTCTTGAATACATACAAACATAAATGACCGCAAAAGACTTCACCGTTGGATTGTATTTGTTCGCTGTTGTAGAACAGCGGTCTTCGTAGATAGTTTATCAATTCAGTAGGAGTAGGTAGTCCGTAGCTGTCAAAATAGATCTTATCATTGGCGTGCTTGATGCAACACGTGCAATGTGTCCCTTTGCCGTCAGAATCATCGAGATTAAGGATGCCACACTCGTTCGCTCTTGGTTTTTTTGTAACTCGTCTCTTAGAAAAACTCCTAAGAAATTATTTATATTTAGTTTCCTCACCGCTTCGATTAGATCCACGTTAGACAAATCAATGTTAGGTAGTCAATGCCTTCGACATCGATTAGTTTAGTGATCATTTTAAATTTATGGAATAATGTCCATATGCTAGAGTGTGAATTCCATTTTCCTGAATAACTCGTTTGTTGTCGTCTGCTGAGAGGGCTACCTTATTTATTTCTTCGGTGTAGACATCGTGAAGATGCGATCGAATAACATTCATTTTTCTCGATTGTTCTCTCTTATGGAATAGGCAGTCTTTGTAATCTTCGTGAGTGATAGATTTCTCGACGACATTCTTCTTCTTCACTCCTTTGCATTTCTTGTGGTCCGTTCCAACCGTATTGTACGAATACAGCAAACTCTTCAATCTGTTTACCAGATACTTCATCTTTGAATATGCCAATTACCTTTTTACTGATGCTTGTTTCTAAACCAGGGGAAAGGGGATGGTCTTTTGGATAGTCGCTAGTGTCGAATCTACTTCTAATGTCAGGAAATATATCAGCGTAGAAGTTCGAATCTTAATTTCATAGGCTAAAGAATCCGTATCTGTAAAGAGTAACCTTGCTTTATCTTCAAACTATTTCTTGATGTAATTATAATGAAAATCGTACATTATAGTTTTACTCAAGTCTAAAATACAAATGCTAAGATATATAGGCTTGTAGTAATATAGCTTCGTCCGTTTCATGTGAATAGCGATTAGGTTTTCATCAAAAATCGTTCGAGTCTCGTAATTCGTTCTCGCTGCTAGCTTAATGGCTTCCTTCTCACTGCAAACCAGTTTTATGTGTACACGAGCCTCTATATGTTCACATGTCTTGCCAACTATATTTTCACATGTTTTGCCAAACACACTACTGTGCCTTTCTCGAAATCGTTGGTGGCTCTGGTTCTCAGGCTGGTATTTAGATCGATATACTTTTTCAGCCAAGCACTTGCTTCGAATTCTCTTAATCTTTCTCATAACCAAAAACATTACTATTAATATTATTATTACTCTCAAACTTACTTATCACGTTAGCAACCGCTGCGACTGGGAATTCGATGCCAGACCAAATAAGTTTCTCGGACCGTATTGTTAATTCTTTCGTGATTCTTTCTGAATCTTTCTAAACAGGATTTAAGGCTCGCGCCGACCAAAAATGACAGACGCGCCGCCGCTGAAAGTCGGCGCAGTGGTCTACTATATATATGCTGAGTAAATCCCGCTTTGAGACCGAGGACGGTAAAAGCGCACCCGCTACAGACCGTCGGAAAACAAACATTAAACCGCTTTGAGACCGTCATGTAATGATATGGACAATTACTCTACCACTTTATACGCTTCGTGTAGAAGTGATTAAAGGCTGACCTACATGACCTACACCAAAAACCTTTTGCGTCGTGATGTGTAAAATAGGATTTGTCCAGCTGCATTGGCGAAAAGATACGCATCTGGAAGCCGTTACACGCCGTGTCTTTCACTAGTGGAGTTCATTAGAGCGTTCTAATTACGTAAGACAAATGAAGTTAAGAACGAACTTGTTCTGTTTGTCTTGTTTTTGATTTTATGTAAAAACGTATTTCAAAAGGGGCGACTTATTCTTGACTAGCTGGGGAACCATGCGTTGCACTGGTTGAGACAGGTTTTGGGCTATGTATGAATATGGTCTGTATAGACACTGCTGCGCACGCAGCACACCTGATCGACTGTGCAAACGATTAGGTCAGTGTTCTGAGTGTTGCGTCAAGAGATGCTTTTAACAGATAATATTATATAAAATGTCTCATTATCCGATTCACAAAATGGGGTGGATGATACCCAAAATTGATAAATCTGCAAGAACACAACCGGGATTCGTTTCGTGGGAGATGAATGAAGCTGCGTGGGACCGCAAAGACAAATGGGCGGTTTAAGATGGGAGTTTTTTGCCTATTCATTCTCACGAGACAGTTGCTTTACCGTTAGGCTTAGGTGTCCGAATGCCACCTTCGTTTATGGTGACAATTCCAAGATCTCTAAAATTCTTAATATCGAGTAAAATGCCTTCCGCGAATCCTGTTATGGTATTGCTTAGCAAGCGGGGTGCCGCCTGCTTCTGGACTGGGTGTATTAGGTGTAACTTTTCTAAGTACCGTCGTAGCCGCACCAGCTGCAACAATCGTGGTATCTGTATCCGCTGGAGCCTGAGCATTGTGTTGGGTAGGAAAGCAAATCCGCTGAATATTATCGCTACGGCTAGAAAAACATGAAAAAAATCAAGATTATAGCCGGAGGGAAACTCAATTCAATTAGCGACCTTGTTTCGAAAGCATTATATGATAATGATACCTCAGAATTGGAATATTCTGTTACTCTAAGTGAATTCGTGAAATTTAATTAAATCAAGGAAGAGGTTAAAAGTAAAAGCAATGCCAACATAGATGAAGCGACGAAACAATCGCTTATTACGGAAGAGGCATTCTAAAACGTTTAATAAATCATTATTAGAACCTTAGAATTTATATACTAGATTTAGCTACAAAATATTTAAAAGAATACCCCTCGAACAAAAAATTTACGGAATACACTCTACAGGTGACCGATTTTACATCGCGGACAGCCCAATCACGATCGAAAGTGATGATATAACTATCGGGGATGTCACCTATAAGGGAACTCCAGGACTTTGGAATTGTTAACTATGGTAAATCCAGACTAGACGATATATGACATATAAACGATCTCAAAGATTCGAGTGAGATTATGCATGTGACAAACGCAATTCGTCGACCTGATAATCCGAACAAGCCCAAGTCAGAAGCAGTAAATATAGGGAAATCATTAAACCGATATGGGATCTGCGATGAGTTACTTCGACAAAATGCGATAACTGTGTTAGAGTATTTAATGATACAATTATAAAATGATTGTCGTAACTGAGAACAGATTTATTAAAAGATACGTTGTAGGAGGCGCTGGAATATTTGAGACAATATCAGGATTTTTCAAAAGAATATTTTCTTCGAATGCGGCTAGACAGGTAGCATCACCGCATTGAGCGCTGGGAAAGACGCTGCAACGGAGATTAATAAAAATGCTCTCGATGTTGGTAAGGAAATGCAGGAAAGCGATTGGTGGATAAAGCAGCAGCAGAGATGTTTAGTCCACCGCCGCCGCAAGCAGCCGTACTTAACCAACGGAGCAAGGATTTCTAAAGGGTATACCCCAACGGAAATACGGCACTTAGTCGAGGTAGCGAGGAAAAGTCAAAGAGTTTAATATCCAAAGATAGAAATACGATTATAAATAATTTACTGTCCGGCCACGGTGGCGCCGTGTCGATCCGAGATCTGGTGAGTGGGTCTGGAATGAAGTTGGCTTAAAAAATATTTTTTTGGTATATCAAAATGCAGTAAGCTATTCTAAGATTTACTGAAAATATTATTATAGATGAGGGAGTCGAGAGATACAAGTGGCACGATACTGGTAGCGAGAACTAATCTGAACAGCGCTGGGGAAATTCGCATCAATATAGAACTTCAAGAACTGTTCAGCCATCCATCAGAGTCTTATCTGCTATTCGAAGGCAGGCCGAATAAAGCAGATGGAACAGCTTACGCCAATGCCGACGCTGCTGCCATTACCAACGACCGGCTCAAGCACCTTTTCAGCCAAATGCCGTATTCACTGTCAAATCAAGAAGTCGAAGGCGTGTTTCATCCGGGACAATCCACGACTATGCTGTACCTACTGAAATATCTCAACGACTTCGCTCTCGCACAAGGACTTAACCAATTATGGACTAAAGACATAGCCGCGCCTGCCGTCATAGCCGACAACTCTGGATTCGCGATCAAGACAGGGCACATTTCATCGTGCCTCTGGGGCACATAAGATATAACATATGGTATGAAACAGACTTTGACGCTCGTTCGTAAGTCTGATGACGATGCTATTTTCAGGGCAAATGCAGCAGTGGCTGGTAAAGTCAACATTAGTCCAAATTTTATGGTTTATACCGCATGTCATTTCGTCTGATATGGAAAGAATGCAGCTGTATAAAATGATTGGCAATCAAATCAAATTGAATCAAAGGCAACGTTACCAGTATAGCCTACCGAGCTCATCATTGCGACACCATAACCGTTCCTCAATCTAATACATCTACTTGGCGACTTAGCGTGAAGACATCACTGGAAAAACAGTGGTATATCATCGCTGGAAGTGGCAATCAAGATGCTAATCCATCAATTTTCGATCACTGCGATATCAAGATCATGTATGTGATGACGAACCAAGAAAGATACCCAGCAGTCGACTACAACCTATCATTCCCGAATCTGCAATTTTCGAGACCTTACAGAGATGACATTTAGCGAGAAATTCTATGGGATAGATCAGCTCGTGACTTCTGAGTCAGCCGGCAACATTACGCCGGCTGAATATAAAGATTTACATCCGCTATTCGTCTTCGATGTGAGTAAGCAATATGAGCGGTTAAAGTCATCTGTCCAGATCCAGATCAAGATCAAGGCAACTTTCGATGCATGCGGTGCCAGCTGGAACGGAAGCTTATGCAGTTGTCATTTCAGATAAATTGCTAAACTTCCAATCAGACGGTCAGAAAATGAGCGTAGTATATTAAAGAGAAAAATTTCTATTATAAAAACATGAAGCTTCCTGAACTGAAATCACTAATGAAAGAACACGGTCTAACAAGCTGGTTAGTTATAGAAAAGCTGAAAATTATAAGTGTACTGGTTGAGAATGGAATAATTCCAGAGATGAAGAAACCAGAGAAAGAACAACAGGAGATCGATATAAGATACATGTATCTTAGAGAAATAAGAACGAATCCGACAGCTGTCGATATCTTTGACTTGGAAACGGGTGACCTTGTAAAGTATCCGTCATTGTTCAAATCGGCAAGACCGCATAAGACGCGCGGTAAACTATTAAAAAACCTTGATGGAAAAGTGTGGAGAGAGATGTGTGAGGATCAGAAAGACATTATTTTTAATGAAATAGTCATTACAAATTATTTACATTAATCCTGTTTTTTAA
Organism: Bimastos eiseni; assembly: GCA_959347315.1. Taxonomy (NCBI): domain Eukaryota; kingdom Metazoa; phylum Annelida; class Clitellata; order Crassiclitellata; family Lumbricidae; genus Bimastos; species Bimastos eiseni. Next base: position 33,763,809 of record OY365809.1, on the reverse strand, counting down.
GGATGAGATTCTTTGCAAAATAAACGTATTTCCAGCTTTCGTACTTTCTACTAATACAACTTTCCTCTACTCTTAATTGTATGGACGGTTGTATGGAAGATATTTCCGATGAATATACTGCATGTTAAATCTAGCACGACACTGCCCGGAATATATATTAGTGTTAGAGGGTCGATTGGATTATCGCCTAAATAATAAAATCCGGTTGTTATATCCGTTGATCCATACGCAGTTAACAATTTTGGGAACATCTTCGGCGCTTCATCTTCCTGGTTTTGATTAAAAAATAGACATTTGTTCAACCTGCGAATCTTCATATTTCTTATTCAAGGCCGCTTTTATATCAGGATCGTGCAGGTGCTTTTTCATACGTTCCAAAATATTTTGAAACATACGGATAGTCCCCAATTCTTCCGCAGTCGGTTCCAAATACCTATCGTGCATCACTACCGGTATACTATAACCTACAATGAGGCCATCAGTCTTACCAAAGCCATTATCTGGTGATATTCCCCAGCTTTTTAATACTGGAGTAGCGATATGAAAATCATCTTGGTCACCGTTCGGGTATCATATTTTATCTTAATTCGTTGACCAAAGTTGCTCGTCTTATTCACGAATTTAAATATCATTTTATTTGGAAGAGACGTTTCATATGTGGCAAACATTTTTCATCTTTATGTAGAGAAAGTTTTCTTTTACGTTCAAATAGAAAAAAATTCAGTATATTTTTTTTATAAAGTCTTATTCATGATATTTAAAATGGGTACTCGTAAATTTAAAGATTTCTCAACAATGGAAGAAGACGTAATTTACACGGTTAAAACGAAGCAATATCTATACGGCGCAGTAGGCGTTTTCTACCTGATTACGCCGGATGAGACGTGAGCATATTTGAAGGGCCATTGCTCGCCAAGTTGGGAACGAATAAAGAGAACAAGACATTTACTTTTACAAAAACGAACATAGAAACGGAACCGGAATACATCACACCGTCTATCGTAGTATCTGGAGACAATGATGTTGTTAATCGCAGTTAATCGTTTAGATTTTCAATGATGTTTCTCATTGAAAATCGTAGCGAATTTAATAATTGTACACAAATAACTGTATCACGCTTAATCCGGGCTTATCCGGTTCAGCGTTGAGGCACTGTAACTCATAGGTCTGATATTTTCCAACGGAATCGATCAAAAATTCTTGGTAAGTATTTCCTAAATAAGACGGACTAGACGATATGTGTCACTTATGGTGTCATTGTCCTTCATCACTGTACGCTTTTATCAACCAGTTGGATATCCTATCTCCGTTTTTACTCCTTCCTTTCAAGCCGATTTTCTAGATTCGTACTGCGCTTGGGCACTTGATGATAACCACGAACCGGCGTAAGCATCAGGCACCCATTCTCCTTTGCCTTTGAACGCATTGAAAGGCTTTGTTATTTAGCAATGCTGAACTAGCGTTCGCTTGAAAACCATAATTACTAGTATTCAAAGCTAATCTCGACACGTAACCGACGAAACATTTTGTTCCTTGCGTGAACTCGGTCAGGGTTGGTTTCCACTGTAGCATGCAGATGGCACCAGGGCCCATGGATATAACATGAAATCTCCAATAATTAGACGAAGTGCGAAATGTAAACTCCCTCAAATATCTGAAGGCGAGGATATCCGTTTGAGGGGTTGAAACTTGGAATATCTTTAAATACTAATTCCATCGTTACTAGCTTGAACTTTCCAACTAGCGATATATTCATCAACGTTCCGTTCTGGCTGGCGATGATGTAAATTCCCGACATTGATAGAGGAATGGGGTACTTAATCTGTATCGAAACATTGGTGGTGTTTCAGAGACCCAAATATCGGGGTAGTAAAAAGCGTTTTGAAATGCCCTCCATGGGCTGAATTCGTGACCGAGCACACTGCGATGTTTGCTAGCACTAGCTTCGTAAGTTAAACCGTTTATTATTGTCACATCAGCAGTCATGGTTGGAGCCGCTGCCACGGATGCTCTCAGGTAATCGGTGACAGAATTATTCGTTATCGCCTGATTGACTAAGGTTTCAACTTGACCAAAGCTCGCAGCCTGGCTGGCGATGACTGGTGGATGAATTTTATCGAGCTTTTATCGAGTTGCCGCTCATTTCCAAATCACCGTCCATAGCGTTCATTCCATCTCGTTTTAGAAAGGTATTACTCGCTTGAGACAGAGTAACACATCCAGATACTATTCTTTGCATTGATCCAGCATCGGTTCTTCAAAATTTATCGATTGGCATCTTTGTATGTATATATTATTATTTAATACAAATCGTTAATAGCTTCTTGAAATTTGCATCCAACGTTGTTCGTCTTCTTGAATACATACAAACATAAATGACCGCAAAAGACTTCACCGTTGGATTGTATTTGTTCGCTGTTGTAGAACAGCGGTCTTCGTAGATAGTTTATCAATTCAGTAGGAGTAGGTAGTCCGTAGCTGTCAAAATAGATCTTATCATTGGCGTGCTTGATGCAACACGTGCAATGTGTCCCTTTGCCGTCAGAATCATCGAGATTAAGGATGCCACACTCGTTCGCTCTTGGTTTTTTTGTAACTCGTCTCTTAGAAAAACTCCTAAGAAATTATTTATATTTAGTTTCCTCACCGCTTCGATTAGATCCACGTTAGACAAATCAATGTTAGGTAGTCAATGCCTTCGACATCGATTAGTTTAGTGATCATTTTAAATTTATGGAATAATGTCCATATGCTAGAGTGTGAATTCCATTTTCCTGAATAACTCGTTTGTTGTCGTCTGCTGAGAGGGCTACCTTATTTATTTCTTCGGTGTAGACATCGTGAAGATGCGATCGAATAACATTCATTTTTCTCGATTGTTCTCTCTTATGGAATAGGCAGTCTTTGTAATCTTCGTGAGTGATAGATTTCTCGACGACATTCTTCTTCTTCACTCCTTTGCATTTCGTGTGGTCCGTTCCAACCGTATTGTACGAATACAGCAAACTCTTCAATCTGTTTACCAGATACTTCATCTTTGAATATGCCAATTACCTTTTTACTGATGCTTGTTTCTAAACCAGGGGAAAGGGGATGGTCTTTTGGATAGTCGCTAGTGTCGAATCTACTTCTAATGTCAGGAAATATATCAGCGTAGAAGTTCGAATCTTAATTTCATAGGCTAAAGAATCCGTATCTGTAAAGAGTAACCTTGCTTTATCTTCAAACTATTTCTTGATGTAATTATAATGAAAATCGTACATTATAGTTTTACTCAAGTCTAAAATACAAATGCTAAGATATATAGGCTTGTAGTAATATAGCTTCGTCCGTTTCATGTGAATAGCGATTAGGTTTTCATCAAAAATCGTTCGAGTCTCGTAATTCGTTCTCGCTGCTAGCTTAATGGCTTCCTTCTCACTGCAAACCAGTTTTATGTCTACACGAGCCTCTATATGTTCACATGTCTTGCCAACTATATTTTCACATGTTTTGCCAAACACACTACTGTGCCTTTCTCGAAATCGTTGGTGGCTCTGGTTCTCAGGCTGGTATTTAGATCGATATACTTTTTCAGCCAAGCACTTGCTTCGAATTCTCTTAATCTTTCTCATAACCAAAAACATTACTATTAATATTATTATTACTCTCAAACTTACTTATCACGTTAGCAACCGCTGCGACTGGGAATTCGATGCCAGACCAAATAAGTTTCTCGGACCGTATTGTTAATTCTTTCGTGATTCTTTCTGAATCTTTCTAAACAGGATTTAAGGCTCGCGCCGACCAAAAATGACAGACGCGCCGCCGCTGAAAGTCGGCGCAGTGGTCTACTATATATATGCTGAGTAAATCCCGCTTTGAGACCGAGGACGGTAAAAGCGCACCCGCTACAGACCGTCGGAAAACAAACATTAAACCGCTTTGAGACCGTCATGTAATGATATGGACAATTACTCTACCACTTTATACGCTTCGTGTAGAAGTGATTAAAGGCTGACCTACATGACCTACACCAAAAACCTTTTGCGTCGTGATGTGTAAAATAGGATTTGTCCAGCTGCATTGGCGAAAAGATACGCATCTGGAAGCCGTTACACGCCGTGTCTTTCACTAGTGGAGTTCATTAGAGCGTTCTAATTACGTAAGACAAATGAAGTTAAGAACGAACTTGTTCTGTTTGTCTTGTTTTTGATTTTATGTAAAAACGTATTTCAAAAGGGGCGACTTATTCTTGACTAGCTGGGGAACCATGCGTTGCACTGGTTGAGACAGGTTTTGGGCTATGTATGAATATGGTCTGTATAGACACTGCTGCGCACGCAGCACACCTGATCGACTGTGCAAACGATTAGGTCAGTGTTCTGAGTGTTGCGTCAAGAGATGCTTTTAACAGATAATATTATATAAAATGTCTCATTATCCGATTCACAAAATGGGGTGGATGATACCCAAAATTGATAAATCTGCAAGAACACAACCGGGATTCGTTTCGTGGGAGATGAATGAAGCTGCGTGGGACCGCAAAGACAAATGGGCGGTTTAAGATGGGAGTTTTTTGCCTATTCATTCTCACGAGACAGTTGCTTTACCGTTAGGCTTAGGTGTCCGAATGCCACCTTCGTTTATGGTGACAATTCCAAGATCTCTAAAATTCTTAATATCGAGTAAAATGCCTTCCGCGAATCCTGTTATGGTATTGCTTAGCAAGCGGGGTGCCGCCTGCTTCTGGACTGGGTGTATTAGGTGTAACTTTTCTAAGTACCGTCGTAGCCGCACCAGCTGCAACAATCGTGGTATCTGTATCCGCTGGAGCCTGAGCATTGTGTTGGGTAGGAAAGCAAATCCGCTGAATATTATCGCTACGGCTAGAAAAACATGAAAAAAATCAAGATTATAGCCGGAGGGAAACTCAATTCAATTAGCGACCTTGTTTCGAAAGCATTATATGATAATGATACCTCAGAATTGGAATATTCTGTTACTCTAAGTGAATTCGTGAAATTTAATTAAATCAAGGAAGAGGTTAAAAGTAAAAGCAATGCCAACATAGATGAAGCGACGAAACAATCGCTTATTACGGAAGAGGCATTCTAAAACGTTTAATAAATCATTATTAGAACCTTAGAATTTATATACTAGATTTAGCTACAAAATATTTAAAAGAATACCCCTCGAACAAAAAATTTACGGAATACACTCTACAGGTGACCGATTTTACATCGCGGACAGCCCAATCACGATCGAAAGTGATGATATAACTATCGGGGATGTCACCTATAAGGGAACTCCAGGACTTTGGAATTGTTAACTATGGTAAATCCAGACTAGACGATATATGACATATAAACGATCTCAAAGATTCGAGTGAGATTATGCATGTGACAAACGCAATTCGTCGACCTGATAATCCGAACAAGCCCAAGTCAGAAGCAGTAAATATAGGGAAATCATTAAACCGATATGGGATCTGCGATGAGTTACTTCGACAAAATGCGATAACTGTGTTAGAGTATTTAATGATACAATTATAAAATGATTGTCGTAACTGAGAACAGATTTATTAAAAGATACGTTGTAGGAGGCGCTGGAATATTTGAGACAATATCAGGATTTTTCAAAAGAATATTTTCTTCGAATGCGGCTAGACAGGTAGCATCACCGCATTGAGCGCTGGGAAAGACGCTGCAACGGAGATTAATAAAAATGCTCTCGATGTTGGTAAGGAAATGCAGGAAAGCGATTGGTGGATAAAGCAGCAGCAGAGATGTTTAGTCCACCGCCGCCGCAAGCAGCCGTACTTAACCAACGGAGCAAGGATTTCTAAAGGGTATACCCCAACGGAAATACGGCACTTAGTCGAGGTAGCGAGGAAAAGTCAAAGAGTTTAATATCCAAAGATAGAAATACGATTATAAATAATTTACTGTCCGGCCACGGTGGCGCCGTGTCGATCCGAGATCTGGTGAGTGGGTCTGGAATGAAGTTGGCTTAAAAAATATTTTTTTGGTATATCAAAATGCAGTAAGCTATTCTAAGATTTACTGAAAATATTATTATAGATGAGGGAGTCGAGAGATACAAGTGGCACGATACTGGTAGCGAGAACTAATCTGAACAGCGCTGGGGAAATTCGCATCAATATAGAACTTCAAGAACTGTTCAGCCATCCATCAGAGTCTTATCTGCTATTCGAAGGCAGGCCGAATAAAGCAGATGGAACAGCTTACGCCAATGCCGACGCTGCTGCCATTACCAACGACCGGCTCAAGCACCTTTTCAGCCAAATGCCGTATTCACTGTCAAATCAAGAAGTCGAAGGCGTGTTTCATCCGGGACAATCCACGACTATGCTGTACCTACTGAAATATCTCAACGACTTCGCTCTCGCACAAGGACTTAACCAATTATGGACTAAAGACATAGCCGCGCCTGCCGTCATAGCCGACAACTCTGGATTCGCGATCAAGACAGGGCACATTTCATCGTGCCTCTGGGGCACATAAGATATAACATATGGTATGAAACAGACTTTGACGCTCGTTCGTAAGTCTGATGACGATGCTATTTTCAGGGCAAATGCAGCAGTGGCTGGTAAAGTCAACATTAGTCCAAATTTTATGGTTTATACCGCATGTCATTTCGTCTGATATGGAAAGAATGCAGCTGTATAAAATGATTGGCAATCAAATCAAATTGAATCAAAGGCAACGTTACCAGTATAGCCTACCGAGCTCATCATTGCGACACCATAACCGTTCCTCAATCTAATACATCTACTTGGCGACTTAGCGTGAAGACATCACTGGAAAAACAGTGGTATATCATCGCTGGAAGTGGCAATCAAGATGCTAATCCATCAATTTTCGATCACTGCGATATCAAGATCATGTATGTGATGACGAACCAAGAAAGATACCCAGCAGTCGACTACAACCTATCATTCCCGAATCTGCAATTTTCGAGACCTTACAGAGATGACATTTAGCGAGAAATTCTATGGGATAGATCAGCTCGTGACTTCTGAGTCAGCCGGCAACATTACGCCGGCTGAATATAAAGATTTACATCCGCTATTCGTCTTCGATGTGAGTAAGCAATATGAGCGGTTAAAGTCATCTGTCCAGATCCAGATCAAGATCAAGGCAACTTTCGATGCATGCGGTGCCAGCTGGAACGGAAGCTTATGCAGTTGTCATTTCAGATAAATTGCTAAACTTCCAATCAGACGGTCAGAAAATGAGCGTAGTATATTAAAGAGAAAAATTTCTATTATAAAAACATGAAGCTTCCTGAACTGAAATCACTAATGAAAGAACACGGTCTAACAAGCTGGTTAGTTATAGAAAAGCTGAAAATTATAAGTGTACTGGTTGAGAATGGAATAATTCCAGAGATGAAGAAACCAGAGAAAGAACAACAGGAGATCGATATAAGATACATGTATCTTAGAGAAATAAGAACGAATCCGACAGCTGTCGATATCTTTGACTTGGAAACGGGTGACCTTGTAAAGTATCCGTCATTGTTCAAATCGGCAAGACCGCATAAGACGCGCGGTAAACTATTAAAAAACCTTGATGGAAAAGTGTGGAGAGAGATGTGTGAGGATCAGAAAGACATTATTTTTAATGAAATAGTCATTACAAATTATTTACATTAATCCTGTTTTTTAAGGATGAGATTCTTTGCAAAATAAACGTATTTCCAGCTTTCGTACTTTCTACTAATACAACTTTCCTCTACTCTTAATTGTATGGACGGTTGTATGGAAGATATTTCCGATGAATATACTGCATGTTAAATCTAGCACGACACTGCCCGGAATATATATTAGTGTTAGAGGGTCGATTGGATTATCGCCTAAATAATAAAATCCGGTTGTTATATCCGTTGATCCATACGCAGTTAACAATTTTGGGAACATCTTCGGCGCTTCATCTTCCTGGTTTTGATTAAAAAATAGACATTTGTTCAACCTGCGAATCTTCATATTTCTTATTCAAGGCCGCTTTTATATCAGGATCGTGCAGGTGCTTTTTCATACGTTCCAAAATATTTTGAAACATACGGATAGTCCCCAATTCTTCCGCAGTCGGTTCCAAATACCTATCGTGCATCACTACCGGTATACTATAACCTACAATGAGGCCATCAGTCTTACCAAAGCCATTATCTGGTGATATTCCCCAGCTTTTTAATACTGGAGTAGCGATATGAAAATCATCTTGGTCACCGTTCGGGTATCATATTTTATCTTAATTCGTTGACCAAAGTTGCTCGTCTTATTCACGAATTTAAATATCATTTTATTTGGAAGAGACGTTTCATATGTGGCAAACATTTTTCATCTTTATGTAGAGAAAGTTTTCTTTTACGTTCAAATAGAAAAAAATTCAGTATATTTTTTTTATAAAGTCTTATTCATGATATTTAAAATGGGTACTCGTAAATTTAAAGATTTCTCAACAATGGAAGAAGACGTAATTTACACGGTTAAAACGAAGCAATATCTATACGGCGCAGTAGGCGTTTTCTACCTGATTACGCCGGATGAGACGTGAGCATATTTGAAGGGCCATTGCTCGCCAAGTTGGGAACGAATAAAGAGAACAAGACATTTACTTTTACAAAAACGAACATAGAAACGGAACCGGAATACATCACACCGTCTATCGTAGTATCTGGAGACAATGATGTTGTTAATCGCAGTTAATCGTTTAGATTTTCAATGATGTTTCTCATTGAAAATCGTAGCGAATTTAATAATTGTACACAAATAACTGTATCACGCTTAATCCGGGCTTATCCGGTTCAGCGTTGAGGCACTGTAACTCATAGGTCTGATATTTTCCAACGGAATCGATCAAAAATTCTTGGTAAGTATTTCCTAAATAAGACGGACTAGACGATATGTGTCACTTATGGTGTCATTGTCCTTCATCACTGTACGCTTTTATCAACCAGTTGGATATCCTATCTCCGTTTTTACTCCTTCCTTTCAAGCCGATTTTCTAGATTCGTACTGCGCTTGGGCACTTGATGATAACCACGAACCGGCGTAAGCATCAGGCACCCATTCTCCTTTGCCTTTGAACGCATTGAAAGGCTTTGTTATTTAGCAATGCTGAACTAGCGTTCGCTTGAAAACCATAATTACTAGTATTCAAAGCTAATCTCGACACGTAACCGACGAAACATTTTGTTCCTTGCGTGAACTCGGTCAGGGTTGGTTTCCACTGTAGCATGCAGATGGCACCAGGGCCCATGGATATAACATGAAATCTCCAATAATTAGACGAAGTGCGAAATGTAAACTCCCTCAAATATCTGAAGGCGAGGATATCCGTTTGAGGGGTTGAAACTTGGAATATCTTTAAATACTAATTCCATCGTTACTAGCTTGAACTTTCCAACTAGCGATATATTCATCAACGTTCCGTTCTGGCTGGCGATGATGTAAATTCCCGACATTGATAGAGGAATGGGGTACTTAATCTGTATCGAAACATTGGTGGTGTTTCAGAGACCCAAATATCGGGGTAGTAAAAAGCGTTTTGAAATGCCCTCCATGGGCTGAATTCGTGACCGAGCACACTGCGATGTTTGCTAGCACTAGCTTCGTAAGTTAAACCGTTTATTATTGTCACATCAGCAGTCATGGTTGGAGCCGCTGCCACGGATGCTCTCAGGTAATCGGTGACAGAATTATTCGTTATCGCCTGATTGACTAAGGTTTCAACTTGACCAAAGCTCGCAGCCTGGCTGGCGATGACTGGTGGATGAATTTTATCGAGCTTTTATCGAGTTGCCGCTCATTTCCAAATCACCGTCCATAGCGTTCATTCCATCTCGTTTTAGAAAGGTATTACTCGCTTGAGACAGAGTAACACATCCAGATACTATTCTTTGCATTGATCCAGCATCGGTTCTTCAAAATTTATCGATTGGCATCTTTGTATGTATATATTATTATTTAATACAAATCGTTAATAGCTTCTTGAAATTTGCATCCAACGTTGTTCGTCTTCTTGAATACATACAAACATAAATGACCGCAAAAGACTTCACCGTTGGATTGTATTTGTTCGCTGTTGTAGAACAGCGGTCTTCGTAGATAGTTTATCAATTCAGTAGGAGTAGGTAGTCCGTAGCTGTCAAAATAGATCTTATCATTGGCGTGCTTGATGCAACACGTGCAATGTGTCCCTTTGCCGTCAGAATCATCGAGATTAAGGATGCCACACTCGTTCGCTCTTGGTTTTTTTGTAACTCGTCTCTTAGAAAAACTCCTAAGAAATTATTTATATTTAGTTTCCTCACCGCTTCGATTAGATCCACGTTAGACAAATCAATGTTAGGTAGTCAATGCCTTCGACATCGATTAGTTTAGTGATCATTTTAAATTTATGGAATAATGTCCATATGCTAGAGTGTGAATTCCATTTTCCTGAATAACTCGTTTGTTGTCGTCTGCTGAGAGGGCTACCTTATTTATTTCTTCGGTGTAGACATCGTGAAGATGCGATCGAATAACATTCATTTTTCTCGATTGTTCTCTCTTATGGAATAGGCAGTCTTTGTAATCTTCGTGAGTGATAGATTTCTCGACGACATTCTTCTTCTTCACTCCTTTGCATTTCGTGTGGTCCGTTCCAACCGTATTGTACGAATACAGCAAACTCTTCAATCTGTTTACCAGATACTTCATCTTTGAATATGCCAATTACCTTTTTACTGATGCTTGTTTCTAAACCAGGGGAAAGGGGATGGTCTTTTGGATAGTCGCTAGTGTCGAATCTACTTCTAATGTCAGGAAATATATCAGCGTAGAAGTTCGAATCTTAATTTCATAGGCTAAAGAATCCGTATCTGTAAAGAGTAACCTTGCTTTATCTTCAAACTATTTCTTGATGTAATTATAATGAAAATCGTACATTATAGTTTTACTCAAGTCTAAAATACAAATGCTAAGATATATAGGCTTGTAGTAATATAGCTTCGTCCGTTTCATGTGAATAGCGATTAGGTTTTCATCAAAAATCGTTCGAGTCTCGTAATTCGTTCTCGCTGCTAGCTTAATGGCTTCCTTCTCACTGCAAACCAGTTTTATGTCTACACGAGCCTCTATATGTTCACATGTCTTGCCAACTATATTTTCACATGTTTTGCCAAACACACTACTGTGCCTTTCTCGAAATCGTTGGTGGCTCTGGTTCTCAGGCTGGTATTTAGATCGATATACTTTTTCAGCCAAGCACTTGCTTCGAATTCTCTTAATCTTTCTCATAACCAAAAACATTACTATTAATATTATTATTACTCTCAAACTTACTTATCACGTTAGCAACCGCTGCGACTGGGAATTCGATGCCAGACCAAATAAGTTTCTCGGACCGTATTGTTAATTCTTTCGTGATTCTTTCTGAATCTTTCTAAACAGGATTTAAGGCTCGCGCCGACCAAAAATGACAGACGCGCCGCCGCTGAAAGTCGGCGCAGTGGTCTACTATATATATGCTGAGTAAATCCCGCTTTGAGACCGAGGACGGTAAAAGCGCACCCGCTACAGACCGTCGGAAAACAAACATTAAACCGCTTTGAGACCGTCATGTAATGATATGGACAATTACTCTACCACTTTATACGCTTCGTGTAGAAGTGATTAAAGGCTGACCTACATGACCTACACCAAAAACCTTTTGCGTCGTGATGTGTAAAATAGGATTTGTCCAGCTGCATTGGCGAAAAGATACGCATCTGGAAGCCGTTACACGCCGTGTCTTTCACTAGTGGAGTTCATTAGAGCGTTCTAATTACGTAAGACAAATGAAGTTAAGAACGAACTTGTTCTGTTTGTCTTGTTTTTGATTTTATGTAAAAACGTATTTCAAAAGGGGCGACTTATTCTTGACTAGCTGGGGAACCATGCGTTGCACTGGTTGAGACAGGTTTTGGGCTATGTATGAATATGGTCTGTATAGACACTGCTGCGCACGCAGCACACCTGATCGACTGTGCAAACGATTAGGTCAGTGTTCTGAGTGTTGCGTCAAGAGATGCTTTTAACAGATAATATTATATAAAATGTCTCATTATCCGATTCACAAAATGGGGTGGATGATACCCAAAATTGATAAATCTGCAAGAACACAACCGGGATTCGTTTCGTGGGAGATGAATGAAGCTGCGTGGGACCGCAAAGACAAATGGGCGGTTTAAGATGGGAGTTTTTTGCCTATTCATTCTCACGAGACAGTTGCTTTACCGTTAGGCTTAGGTGTCCGAATGCCACCTTCGTTTATGGTGACAATTCCAAGATCTCTAAAATTCTTAATATCGAGTAAAATGCCTTCCGCGAATCCTGTTATGGTATTGCTTAGCAAGCGGGGTGCCGCCTGCTTCTGGACTGGGTGTATTAGGTGTAACTTTTCTAAGTACCGTCGTAGCCGCACCAGCTGCAACAATCGTGGTATCTGTATCCGCTGGAGCCTGAGCATTGTGTTGGGTAGGAAAGCAAATCCGCTGAATATTATCGCTACGGCTAGAAAAACATGAAAAAAATCAAGATTATAGCCGGAGGGAAACTCAATTCAATTAGCGACCTTGTTTCGAAAGCATTATATGATAATGATACCTCAGAATTGGAATATTCTGTTACTCTAAGTGAATTCGTGAAATTTAATTAAATCAAGGAAGAGGTTAAAAGTAAAAGCAATGCCAACATAGATGAAGCGACGAAACAATCGCTTATTACGGAAGAGGCATTCTAAAACGTTTAATAAATCATTATTAGAACCTTAGAATTTATATACTAGATTTAGCTACAAAATATTTAAAAGAATACCCCTCGAACAAAAAATTTACGGAATACACTCTACAGGTGACCGATTTTACATCGCGGACAGCCCAATCACGATCGAAAGTGATGATATAACTATCGGGGATGTCACCTATAAGGGAACTCCAGGACTTTGGAATTGTTAACTATGGTAAATCCAGACTAGACGATATATGACATATAAACGATCTCAAAGATTCGAGTGAGATTATGCATGTGACAAACGCAATTCGTCGACCTGATAATCCGAACAAGCCCAAGTCAGAAGCAGTAAATATAGGGAAATCATTAAACCGATATGGGATCTGCGATGAGTTACTTCGACAAAATGCGATAACTGTGTTAGAGTATTTAATGATACAATTATAAAATGATTGTCGTAACTGAGAACAGATTTATTAAAAGATACGTTGTAGGAGGCGCTGGAATATTTGAGACAATATCAGGATTTTTCAAAAGAATATTTTCTTCGAATGCGGCTAGACAGGTAGCATCACCGCATTGAGCGCTGGGAAAGACGCTGCAACGGAGATTAATAAAAATGCTCTCGATGTTGGTAAGGAAATGCAGGAAAGCGATTGGTGGATAAAGCAGCAGCAGAGATGTTTAGTCCACCGCCGCCGCAAGCAGCCGTACTTAACCAACGGAGCAAGGATTTCTAAAGGGTATACCCCAACGGAAATACGGCACTTAGTCGAGGTAGCGAGGAAAAGTCAAAGAGTTTAATATCCAAAGATAGAAATACGATTATAAATAATTTACTGTCCGGCCACGGTGGCGCCGTGTCGATCCGAGATCTGGTGAGTGGGTCTGGAATGAAGTTGGCTTAAAAAATATTTTTTTGGTATATCAAAATGCAGTAAGCTATTCTAAGATTTACTGAAAATATTATTATAGATGAGGGAGTCGAGAGATACAAGTGGCACGATACTGGTAGCGAGAACTAATCTGAACAGCGCTGGGGAAATTCGCATCAATATAGAACTTCAAGAACTGTTCAGCCATCCATCAGAGTCTTATCTGCTATTCGAAGGCAGGCCGAATAAAGCAGATGGAACAGCTTACGCCAATGCCGACGCTGCTGCCATCACCAACGACCGGCTCAAGCACCTTTTCAGCCAAATGCCGTATTCACTGTCAAATCAAGAAGTCGAAGGCGTGTTTCATCCGGGACAATCCACGACTATGCTGTACCTACTGAAATATCTCAACGACTTCGCTCTCGCACAAGGACTTAACCAATTATGGACTAAAGACATAGCCGCGCCTGCCGTCATAGCCGACAACTCTGGATTCGCGATCAAGACAGGGCACATTTCATCGTGCCTCTGGGGCACATAAGATATAACATATGGTATGAAACAGACTTTGACGCTCGTTCGTAAGTCTGATGACGATGCTATTTTCAGGGCAAATGCAGCAGTGGCTGGTAAAGTCAACATTAGTCCAAATTTTATGGTTTATACCGCATGTCATTTCGTCTGATATGGAAAGAATGCAGCTGTATAAAATGATTGGCAATCAAATCAAATTGAATCAAAGGCAACGTTACCAGTATAGCCTACCGAGCTCATCATTGCGACACCATAACCGTTCCTCAATCTAATACATCTACTTGGCGACTTAGCGTGAAGACATCACTGGAAAAACAGTGGTATATCATCGCTGGAAGTGGCAATCAAGATGCTAATCCATCAATTTTCGATCACTGCGATATCAAGATCATGTATGTGATGACGAACCAAGAAAGATACCCAGCAGTCGACTACAACCTATCATTCCCGAATCTGCAATTTTCGAGACCTTACAGAGATGACATTTAGCGAGAAATTCTATGGGATAGATCAGCTCGTGACTTCTGAGTCAGCCGGCAACATTACGCCGGCTGAATATAAAGATTTACATCCGCTATTCGTCTTCGATGTGAGTAAGCAATATGAGCGGTTAAAGTCATCTGTCCAGATCCAGATCAAGATCAAGGCAACTTTCGATGCATGCGGTGCCAGCTGGAACGGAAGCTTATGCAGTTGTCATTTCAGATAAATTGCTAAACTTCCAATCAGACGGTCAGAAAATGAGCGTAGTATATTAAAGAGAAAAATTTCTATTATAAAAACATGAAGCTTCCTGAACTGAAATCACTAATGAAAGAACACGGTCTAACAAGCTGGTTAGTTATAGAAAAGCTGAAAATTATAAGTGTACTGGTTGAGAATGGAATAATTCCAGAGATGAAGAAACCAGAGAAAGAACAACAGGAGATCGATATAAGATACATGTATCTTAGAGAAATAAGAACGAATCCGACAGCTGTCGATATCTTTGACTTGGAAACGGGTGACCTTGTAAAGTATCCGTCATTGTTCAAATCGGCAAGACCGCATAAGACGCGCGGTAAACTATTAAAAAACCTTGATGGAAAAGTGTGGAGAGAGATGTGTGAGGATCAGAAAGACATTATTTTTAATGAAATAGTCATTACAAATTATTTACATTAATCCTGTTTTTTAAGGATGAGATTCTTTGCAAAATAAACGTATTTCCAGCTTTCGTACTTTCTACTAATACAACTTTCCTCTACTCTTAATTGTATGGACGGTTGTATGGAAGATATTTCCGATGAATATACTGCATGTTAAATCTAGCACGACACTGCCCGGAATATATATTAGTGTTAGAGGGTCGATTGGATTATCGCCTAAATAATAAAATCCGGTTGTTATATCCGTTGATCCATACGCAGTTAACAATTTTGGGAACATCTTCGGCGCTTCATCTTCCTGTTTTTGATTAAAAAATAGACATTTGTTCAACCTGCGAATCTTCATATTTCTTATTCAAGGCCGCTTTTATATCAGGATCGTGCAGGTGCTTTTTCATACGTTCCAAAATATTTTGAAACATACGGATAGTCCCCAATTCTTCCGCAGTCGGTTCCAAATACCTATCGTGCATCACTACCGGTATACTATAACCTACAATGAGGCCATCAGTCTTACCAAAGCCATTATCTGGTGATATTCCCCAGCTTTTTAATACTGGAGTAGCGATATGAAAATCATCTTGGTCACCGTTCGGGTATCATATTTTATCTTAATTCGTTGACCAAAGTTGCTCGTCTTATTCACGAATTTAAATATCATTTTATTTGGAAGAGACGTTTCATATGTGGCAAACATTTTTCATCTTTATGTAGAGAAAGTTTTCTTTTACGTTCAAATAGAAAAAAATTCAGTATATTTTTTTTATAAAGTCTTATTCATGATATTTAAAATGGGTACTCGTAAATTTAAAGATTTCTCAACAATGGAAGAAGACGTAATTTACACGGTTAAAACGAAGCAATATCTATACGGCGCAGTAGGCGTTTTCTACCTGATTACGCCGGATGAGACGTGAGCATATTTGAAGGGCCATTGCTCGCCAAGTTGGGAACGAATAAAGAGAACAAGACATTTACTTTTACAAAAACGAACATAGAAACGGAACCGGAATACATCACACCGTCTATCGTAGTATCTGGAGACAATGATGTTGTTAATCGCAGTTAATCGTTTAGATTTTCAATGATGTTTCTCATTGAAAATCGTAGCGAATTTAATAATTGTACACAAATAACTGTATCACGCTTAATCCGGGCTTATCCGGTTCAGCGTTGAGGCACTGTAACTCATAGGTCTGATATTTTCCAACGGAATCGATCAAAAATTCTTGGTAAGTATTTCCTAAATAAGACGGACTAGACGATATGTGTCACTTATGGTGTCATTGTCCTTCATCACTGTACGCTTTTATCAACCAGTTGGATATCCTATCTCCGTTTTTACTCCTTCCTTTCAAGCCGATTTTCTAGATTCGTACTGCGCTTGGGCACTTGATGATAACCACGAACCGGCGTAAGCATCAGGCACCCATTCTCCTTTGCCTTTGAACGCATTGAAAGGCTTTGTTATTTAGCAATGCTGAACTAGCGTTCGCTTGAAAACCATAATTACTAGTATTCAAAGCTAATCTCGACACGTAACCGACGAAACATTTTGTTCCTTGCGTGAACTCGGTCAGGGTTGGTTTCCACTGTAGCATGCAGATGGCACCAGGGCCCATGGATATAACATGAAATCTCCAATAATTAGACGAAGTGCGAAATGTAAACTCCCTCAAATATCTGAAGGCGAGGATATCCGTTTGAGGGGTTGAAACTTGGAATATCTTTAAATACTAATTCCATCGTTACTAGCTTGAACTTTCCAACTAGCGATATATTCATCAACGTTCCGTTCTGGCTGGCGATGATGTAAATTCCCGACATTGATAGAGGAATGGGGTACTTAATCTGTATCGAAACATTGGTGGTGTTTCAGAGACCCAAATATCGGGGTAGTAAAAAGCGTTTTGAAATGCCCTCCATGGGCTGAATTCGTGACCGAGCACACTGCGATGTTTGCTAGCACTAGCTTCGTAAGTTAAACCGTTTATTATTGTCACATCAGCAGTCATGGTTGGAGCCGCTGCCACGGATGCTCTCAGGTAATCGGTGACAGAATTATTCGTTATCGCCTGATTGACTAAGGTTTCAACTTGACCAAAGCTCGCAGCCTGGCTGGCGATGACTGGTGGATGAATTTTATCGAGCTTTTATCGAGTTGCCGCTCATTTCCAAATCACCGTCCATAGCGTTCATTCCATCTCGTTTTAGAAAGGTATTACTCGCTTGAGACAGAGTAACACATCCAGATACTATTCTTTGCATTGATCCAGCATCGGTTCTTCAAAATTTATCGATTGGCATCTTTGTATGTATATATTATTATTTAATACAAATCGTTAATAGCTTCTTGAAATTTGCATCCAACGTTGTTCGTCTTCTTGAATACATACAAACATAAATGACCGCAAAAGACTTCACCGTTGGATTGTATTTGTTCGCTGTTGTAGAACAGCGGTCTTCGTAGATAGTTTATCAATTCAGTAGGAGTAGGTAGTCCGTAGCTGTCAAAATAGATCTTATCATTGGCGTGCTTGATGCAACACGTGCAATGTGTCCCTTTGCCGTCAGAATCATCGAGATTAAGGATGCCACACTCGTTCGCTCTTGGTTTTTTTGTAACTCGTCTCTTAGAAAAACTCCTAAGAAATTATTTATATTTAGTTTCCTCACCGCTTCGATTAGATCCACGTTAGACAAATCAATGTTAGGTAGTCAATGCCTTCGACATCGATTAGTTTAGTGATCATTTTAAATTTATGGAATAATGTCCATATGCTAGAGTGTGAATTCCATTTTCCTGAATAACTCGTTTGTTGTCGTCTGCTGAGAGGGCTACCTTATTTATTTCTTCGGTGTAGACATCGTGAAGATGCGATCGAATAACATTCATTTTTCTCGATTGTTCTCTCTTATGGAATAGGCAGTCTTTGTAATCTTCGTGAGTGATAGATTTCTCGACGACATTCTTCTTCTTCACTCCTTTGCATTTCTTGTGGTCCGTTCCAACCGTATTGTACGAATACAGCAAACTCTTCAATCTGTTTACCAGATACTTCATCTTTGAATATGCCAATTACCTTTTTACTGATGCTTGTTTCTAAACCAGGGGAAAGGGGATGGTCTTTTGGATAGTCGCTAGTGTCGAATCTACTTCTAATGTCAGGAAATATATCAGCGTAGAAGTTCGAATCTTAATTTCATAGGCTAAAGAATCCGTATCTGTAAAGAGTAACCTTGCTTTATCTTCAAACTATTTCTTGATGTAATTATAATGAAAATCGTACATTATAGTTTTACTCAAGTCTAAAATACAAATGCTAAGATATATAGGCTTGTAGTAATATAGCTTCGTCCGTTTCATGTGAATAGCGATTAGGTTTTCATCAAAAATCGTTCGAGTCTCGTAATTCGTTCTCGCTGCTAGCTTAATGGCTTCCTTCTCACTGCAAACCAGTTTTATGTCTACACGAGCCTCTATATGTTCACATGTCTTGCCAACTATATTTTCACATGTTTTGCCAAACACACTACTGTGCCTTTCTCGAAATCGTTGGTGGCTCTGGTTCTCAGGCTGGTATTTAGATCGATATACTTTTTCAGCCAAGCACTTGCTTCGAATTCTCTTAATCTTTCTCATAACCAAAAACATTACTATTAATATTATTATTACTCTCAAACTTACTTATCACGTTAGCAACCGCTGCGACTGGGAATTCGATGCCAGACCAAATAAGTTTCTCGGACCGTATTGTTAATTCTTTCGTGATTCTTTCTGAATCTTTCTAAACAGGATTTAAGGCTCGCGCCGACCAAAAATGACAGACGCGCCGCCGCTGAAAGTCGGCGCAGTGGTCTACTATATATATGCTGAGTAAATCCCGCTTTGAGACCGAGGACGGTAAAAGCGCACCCGCTACAGACCGTCGGAAAACAAACATTAAACCGCTTTGAGACCGTCATGTAATGATATGGACAATTACTCTACCACTTTATACGCTTCGTGTAGAAGTGATTAAAGGCTGACCTACATGACCTACACCAAAAACCTTTTGCGTCGTGATGTGTAAAATAGGATTTGTCCAGCTGCATTGGCGAAAAGATACGCATCTGGAAGCCGTTACACGCCGTGTCTTTCACTAGTGGAGTTCATTAGAGCGTTCTAATTACGTAAGACAAATGAAGTTAAGAACGAACTTGTTCTGTTTGTCTTGTTTTTGATTTTATGTAAAAACGTATTTCAAAAGGGGCGACTTATTCTTGACTAGCTGGGGAACCATGCGTTGCGCTGGTTGAGACAGGTTTTGGGCTATGTATGAATATGGTCTGTATAGACACTGCTGCGCACGCAGCACACCTGATCGACTGTGCAAACGATTAGGTCAGTGTTCTGAGTGTTGCGTCAAGAGATGCTTTTAACAGATAATATTATATAAAATGTCTCATTATCCGATTCACAAAATGGGGTGGATGATACCCAAAATTGATAAATCTGCAAGAACACAACCGGGATTCGTTTCGTGGGAGATGAATGAAGCTGCGTGGGACCGCAAAGACAAATGGGCGGTTTAAGATGGGAGTTTTTTGCCTATTCATTCTCACGAGACAGTTGCTTTACCGTTAGGCTTAGGTGTCCGAATGCCACCTTCGTTTATGGTGACAATTCCAAGATCTCTAAAATTCTTAATATCGAGTAAAATGCCTTCCGCGAATCCTGTTATGGTATTGCTTAGCAAGCGGGGTGCCGCCTGCTTCTGGACTGGGTGTATTAGGTGTAACTTTTCTAAGTACCGTCGTAGCCGCACCAGCTGCAACAATCGTGGTATCTGTATCCGCTGGAGCCTGAGCATTGTGTTGGGTAGGAAAGCAAATCCGCTGAATATTATCGCTACGGCTAGAAAAACATGAAAAAAATCAAGATTATAGCCGGAGGGAAACTCAATTCAATTAGCGACCTTGTTTCGAAAGCATTATATGATAATGATACCTCAGAATTGGAATATTCTGTTACTCTAAGTGAATTCGTGAAATTTAATTAAATCAAGGAAGAGGTTAAAAGTAAAAGCAATGCCAACATAGATGAAGCGACGAAACAATCGCTTATTACGGAAGAGGCATTCTAAAACGTTTAATAAATCATTATTAGAACCTTAGAATTTATATACTAGATTTAGCTACAAAATATTTAAAAGAATACCCCTCGAACAAAAAATTTACGGAATACACTCTACAGGTGACCGATTTTACATCGCGGACAGCCCAATCACGATCGAAAGTGATGATATAACTATCGGGGATGTCACCTATAAGGGAACTCCAGGACTTTGGAATTGTTAACTATGGTAAATCCAGACTAGACGATATATGACATATAAACGATCTCAAAGATTCGAGTGAGATTATGCATGTGACAAACGCAATTCGTCGACCTGATAATCCGAACAAGCCCAAGTCAGAAGCAGTAAATATAGGGAAATCATTAAACCGATATGGGATCTGCGATGAGTTACTTCGACAAAATGCGATAACTGTGTTAGAGTATTTAATGATACAATTATAAAATGATTGTCGTAACTGAGAACAGATTTATTAAAAGATACGTTGTAGGAGGCGCTGGAATATTTGAGACAATATCAGGATTTTTCAAAAGAATATTTTCTTCGAATGCGGCTAGACAGGTAGCATCACCGCATTGAGCGCTGGGAAAGACGCTGCAACGGAGATTAATAAAAATGCTCTCGATGTTGGTAAGGAAATGCAGGAAAGCGATTGGTGGATAAAGCAGCAGCAGAGATGTTTAGTCCACCGCCGCCGCAAGCAGCCGTACTTAACCAACGGAGCAAGGATTTCTAAAGGGTATACCCCAACGGAAATACGGCACTTAGTCGAGGTAGCGAGGAAAAGTCAAAGAGTTTAATATCCAAAGATAGAAATACGATTATAAATAATTTACTGTCCGGCCACGGTGGCGCCGTGTCGATCCGAGATCTGGTGAGTGGGTCTGGAATGAAGTTGGCTTAAAAAATATTTTTTTGGTATATCAAAATGCAGTAAGCTATTCTAAGATTTACTGAAAATATTATTATAGATGAGGGAGTCGAGAGATACAAGTGGCACGATACTGGTAGCGAGAACTAATCTGAACAGCGCTGGGGAAATTCGCATCAATATAGAACTTCAAGAACTGTTCAGCCATCCATCAGAGTCTTATCTGCTATTCGAAGGCAGGCCGAATAAAGCAGATGGAACAGCTTACGCCAATGCCGACGCTGCTGCCATTACCAACGACCGGCTCAAGCACCTTTTCAGCCAAATGCCGTATTCACTGTCAAATCAAGAAGTCGAAGGCGTGTTTCATCCGGGACAATCCACGACTATGCTGTACCTACTGAAATATCTCAACGACTTCGCTCTCGCACAAGGACTTAACCAATTATGGACTAAAGACATAGCCGCGCCTGCCGTCATAGCCGACAACTCTGGATTCGCGATCAAGACAGGGCACATTTCATCGTGCCTCTGGGGCACATAAGATATAACATATGGTATGAAACAGACTTTGACGCTCGTTCGTAAGTCTGATGACGATGCTATTTTCAGGGCAAATGCAGCAGTGGCTGGTAAAGTCAACATTAGTCCAAATTTTATGGTTTATACCGCATGTCATTTCGTCTGATATGGAAAGAATGCAGCTGTATAAAATGATTGGCAATCAAATCAAATTGAATCAAAGGCAACGTTACCAGTATAGCCTACCGAGCTCATCATTGCGACACCATAACCGTTCCTCAATCTAATACATCTACTTGGCGACTTAGCGTGAAGACATCACTGGAAAAACAGTGGTATATCATCGCTGGAAGTGGCAATCAAGATGCTAATCCATCAATTTTCGATCACTGCGATATCAAGATCATGTATGTGATGACGAACCAAGAAAGATACCCAGCAGTCGACTACAACCTATCATTCCCGAATCTGCAATTTTCGAGACCTTACAGAGATGACATTTAGCGAGAAATTCTATGGGATAGATCAGCTCGTGACTTCTGAGTCAGCCGGCAACATTACGCCGGCTGAATATAAAGATTTACATCCGCTATTCGTCTTCGATGTGAGTAAGCAATATGAGCGGTTAAAGTCATCTGTCCAGATCCAGATCAAGATCAAGGCAACTTTCGATGCATGCGGTGCCAGCTGGAACGGAAGCTTATGCAGTTGTCATTTCAGATAAATTGCTAAACTTCCAATCAGACGGTCAGAAAATGAGCGTAGTATATTAAAGAGAAAAATTTCTATTATAAAAACATGAAGCTTCCTGAACTGAAATCACTAATGAAAGAACACGGTCTAACAAGCTGGTTAGTTATAGAAAAGCTGAAAATTATAAGTGTACTGGTTGAGAATGGAATAATTCCAGAGATGAAGAAACCAGAGAAAGAACAACAGGAGATCGATATAAGATACATGTATCTTAGAGAAATAAGAACGAATCCGACAGCTGTCGATATCTTTGACTTGGAAACGGGTGACCTTGTAAAGTATCCGTCATTGTTCAAATCGGCAAGACCGCATAAGACGCGCGGTAAACTATTAAAAAACCTTGATGGAAAAGTGTGGAGAGAGATGTGTGAGGATCAGAAAGACATTATTTTTAATGAAATAGTCATTACAAATTATTTACATTAATCCTGTTTTTTAATGATGAGATTCTTTGCAAAATAAACGTATTTCCAGCTTTCGTACTTTCTACTAATACAACTTTCCTCTACTCTTAATTGTATGGACGGTTGTATGGAAGATATTTCCGATGAATATACTGCATGTTAAATCTAGCACGACACTGCCCGGAATATATATTAGTGTTAGAGGGTCGATTGGATTATCGCCTAAATAATAAAATCCGGTTGTTATATCCGTTGATCCATACGCAGTTAACAATTTTGGGAACATCTTCGGCGCTTCATCTTCCTGTTTTTGATTAAAAAATAGACATTTGTTCAACCTGCGAATCTTCATATTTCTTATTCAAGGCCGCTTTTATATCAGGATCGTGCAGGTGCTTTTTCATACGTTCCAAAATATTTTGAAACATACGGATAGTCCCCAATTCTTCCGCAGTCGGTTCCAAATACCTATCGTGCATCACTACCGGTATACTATAACCTACAATGAGGCCATCAGTCTTACCAAAGCCATTATCTGGTGAAACATCTTTCGTCTTCGTTCTTCATATTAACAATAGCCATTTTACTCGCTAGACATTTCGGGAGTGGAATGTAAGAACTGCCCTTCAGCGGTTTATAAACAACCGTGTTGATTTCTTATTTTTGAACCGCTCTAAGTCTCCAGTTACTACAACGCATCTGGAAGACAACCAGAATTCCAGAATTTTTTCTTTAGCAATGTTATAAATTTCACTCGTATCGGTAGAGTCTTCGAAACGAATGGTATATCCGTGGAATCTTCTTGTCCGGATTTCAGATTGATACGTTCCATCGTGCAGGTAAGGATCATCACCCAGTTAATCTTAGTCTGCCGGTTCTTAGCCAACAGGTCCACCACCTGTGTTTGAACGGCGTTAAGAAAAATGTGGCGTCAATTCCGTTAGCTTCTTCAACCGTGTATTGTTTTGTGAAGCCCTTGATAGCTGAAGAAGTTTGGCGAATTTCAAACTTTGGTTTATTAATTACTTTTCTGAAATAAGAACTAATTTTTGTTTGCATTACGCCTAACTTCTCCTTTACGACTTTCATCGGTTGCCTGGTATGTTCCTTGCAATCGCCTTGTCACATGCATTGATAGCGGATTAGTTTTCATAGATTTTTCGTACTGTCGTGACTGGTATGGGAGCGAGAGTAGGACTTCAATGTCGGAAACGGGGGCGTCCTTCAATCTAGCATTGGATGAGATTGGAGCGAAATGCGAGGAGCTTCAATTTTACTAATCAAATCTGTTTTACGCAGTCTCGTATAACCAACCATACCTTTCTGTTTCGCAATTTTTCTTAGTTCAATAACAGTCTTCTTCGTGCATTCCATTTATATTGGGACTGGGAAAATAGTTTCAGTGCTATTCATTTTATATAAGCAAGATTTTTTTGTTTGTTGAACAATGACTCATCATCGAAACTCTTGGAAATTCTCGTGATTTTTGACCAATTGGTGGATGGTTTGATCAGAGGTTTAGGTTTGTGCATGAATTGTGGCGGATTCGCAATTTTTAGGACATTCCCGGCGTTTTTTTATGGCTTATTCTTAGGCTTGTGCATGATTTGGTTATTTTTAACCAAGTTATTGGTTAATAATATGTTTTAGTAACCTGTTAGGTTGATGAATTGACCATTATGACAATGGTCAAATGCGCCAGATAGCAACAAATATAACTACTCACGTCTAGACGATTTGAAACAAGCAGATTTAGAAACCAAAGGAAATTATAAATTTGCGCATATCCTTACTCATCCTAAGAAATTCGAAGATGTTCCGATCGGTTCGGTTATGGTGGCACCCTAGCTATTTAATTGTTTGTCAATAACTTCAAATTGCGTAAACGCGAACTTCATAGTTTCGGGTTCTCTCTGACATTTTTCCACTTTAAGATAATTTAAACGATTTCAGTATCATGTGGTTCGCCGTTAACCAGAATTTCTGCTTTTTATAGCTTCCGGTTTGAGTTCATAGCGCAAGATTTTAAGACAGTTAACGCAAGCCTGAACGTCGATACTGAAACAGAGACCGAGACATTAAAAACTGTCTCGAGATATCTTGAGAGTGTCTCAAGACTAATTTATGGACATTTATGGACGTTTATGAACATTTATGAGAGTGTCTCAAGACCAATTTCGTAAGGCAAATATGGTCTTTCTGCATACAAAGCACCAACCTGAAGGTCATGTTGCTCTAGTGTTGTGATTATTGTTGTAGTGTCATAATGTAAGTGAACGGTTAACTATACCCTACAATGCATGTTAGTTGATAGAGCTGCAAGAAGGCAACATTACAGTCACGAAGAATTACATTCCTGAGCATCTGAAGAAGCTAATGAAAATTCATTCTGTACTTGCCGATATCTCGAACAATGTTCTTCATTTTCACACCGGAACTCTAACGTGTTGCAAAAGATGGCAAAGAAACATGTCCCTCACACGAGATTATGATGAAATCATTCTAGTGGTTGACACATACAGGGATGATTATCTGAAGACTGCTATCTCAGATAAAAGAAAGCAACGAAGAGAGCACCAACCAGGTCCTGTTTACTGGTTCTGGTTACTGGCTGCTGGTACTGGTTACCAAACATTAAATACATTCCCTTGAGCAGGTTCCTTTCACATGACAAGACGAAGGCTGACCAGACTAACTATCTTGCTACAGAGACTATAGAGTACAACAGTACAAAGAAATGCTTTTCGAGGAAAACAATCACGAAGAAGATCTGTTGATCTACCAAGCTGTCGTGGTATCACAACGAACCCACCGGATGAAAGATGGTCTTCTTCTCCCCATACACTGATGTTCTAGTATCAGTCA
Organism: Bimastos eiseni; assembly: GCA_959347315.1. NCBI lineage: Eukaryota > Metazoa > Annelida > Clitellata > Crassiclitellata > Lumbricidae > Bimastos > Bimastos eiseni. Next base: position 33,737,951 of record OY365809.1, on the reverse strand, counting down.
TAGCAAACTATGACCTCAGACTGAATAATACGTCTATTTCCTCCTCTGGAAGATCCTCAGATGGATCCCGTGCCAAATGGCTACCACAAGTATTCCGATGGCATTGGATTCATTGGCCCTGGATATGGTAGTTTACCCGTCAAATTCATATTTCTAAGTGATGTATATACGGAGCCCGTAAAGGGACATGAAAGAAGAATATTTTATCTCGTGCGCATGAGGTACAAACTATGCGCACGAGATAACAACTCGTTCCCTCGACTTAATAAGTCGTGCGCACGAGTTATTTGACCAATAACAGACCGACTTTTCTGTGACGTAAACAAACGTCTTTTTCGGAGATATGTGATATTGTCAGTAGTTTGCAAACAACAAGCAAAATAACTACGAGCGAGAGACACTTTTGAACTGGCACGCAGTTCGTCATCGCGGACTCTGTTAATCTTAATACCATTTCATTTTCGTTTCATATTCGCCTGCAGAGTGATATCCACAGCCTGGCACGCGCTCAGCGTACAAACGGCCTCACAAATAACATCGTAGTTTTAAATACCTTCCTTAAGCCTTTCACACCACGTATTATACACCCACTCGTAATCGTAATCTCCAAAATTTCTACTATTTAACTACTAAGATTGCTTCAGCATCTTTATACTTGCTTTTTGACAGCGAGCTTTTGCCCTGCACGCTAAGGACAGGTCACCTTGATTCGTGTATCATTTGGCTCTGGGTCGTATAGTAATGGATAGCACAATGGGGAACCGGGTTAAATTTACATGTATAGCGTAATGGGCACCCTGGGTGACTGTGACATCATTTGTTCATACTATGTCTCTAATCTGGAAACTGGCGCAGTATATGATATAAATGAGACTGGGCCAGACAAGCCCAGCCTCGTCTGGCTGGGCTTGTCACGTAGCCATTGTTCATATTGTTCAAACAACATCAATATACTATTGATGAGTTTCCGTTAGGCAAGTCCACAAAAATGTTGTCAGTCCTGGACATTCTTGGCCTTTCTTCTCTTCAACTAGACCTGTTGTCGACAATGGTGTTGTCTCATGTTGTCCGAATTAGCTCAGTTTTCGTGCATTGACATGTGGCAACAGTTAATTTCTAGTCTCTGCCAATTCGTATACCCACTTGTTGGTCATCATTCGCGTCCAAGACATTCTCATCATGTTTCTAATGCGTTTGTTTTCAAACGCTTGAATGCGTTTCTCCTATCGTTTCATTAACGTACAAGCTTCGCATCCATACGTTGCCACTGGCCACACAGAGCTTCAACCAGTCGTAATTTAGTCCTATTGCTCACGGACTTGTTCTTCCATATTTTCGTCAATTTGGCAATGATCGCCAACCCCGTGGATTTCACCTCGTCATTCTACAGCCCAGAAACACGACAGAGTTTACATGTACTTGCTCCAGTCATCCGGTGCCTACTTCAATTTTGAGTAAATCCTCTGTGTTAGTCATTGTCTTTGTTTTGAGGCGTTAATCGTTAATTCTCATGCAGCAATTTCAACACTATTCGCAAGCACTTGTAGTTCATCCGCTGACGTGGCTAACAGGACGATCCTTGCCAAACTTCTATTTTGACCATGCCGAAGTGCGGGGTTTTGATACAAATCGGAGTTGGACAAGCTGAGGCGGAAAACCCATATCGAGCATATTTAACCATAGTTGGTCGTGTTGGACCATGTCAAATGCCTTAGTAAAGTCAACAAAGCATATAGTGATTCTGAGGTTTAGAATCTGATCGCGTGTGCCTCTTTTTAGTCTAAATCCAGCTTGTTCCTGTAGTTCAGCAATTCTAGCTCAAAAATAGGGTCAGGCTAGACAAACTTGCTTTATATGCTTCTTGAACGGTTTCATACTCGGAAATCATTGCAGAATAACATACTTAATATCCCACAAAATCCGACCATGGGGTCACCTTCAAAAATGGACTTTATAGCCATTACTCAGCCAAAGAGTGTTCTTTTTTGGTGATTCTTTTTTCTGTTAGCTCAGTTCATCAATTGCTTCATTTGGGAAGACCATGGAGTTAAAGGCTGATTTAATACAAGGTCATTTCAAGGTCAAAAGGTTAAATAATGGCAAAATAGCCATAGCTCAGTCAAATATTGCTCTATTTGGATGATCATTTGATCAGCTTGCTCGGACCGATAAGGGCCACATTCGAGATCCAGTGGTCCAAGGCTGCCATGATTAAAGGTCATTTCAAGGTCAAAGTAATGGAATGCTATACATAACTCAGCTAAATACTGTTCTATTTAGGTTATCATTTTATCTGTTCGCTCAAACAAGCAAGGGCCATATTCGAGGAGACCTATTAGTCAAGGGCAAACATGATACAGGGTCATTTCAAGGTCAAATGGTTAATATAGTGGAAAGATTGCGATAGCTCGGCCACGCATTTTTTCATTTGAGTGATTATCAGTTATCGTAGGTTTCTTTTATTTCGACCTTGTGGTGGTTATATTTAGCATGTTCAATGCACAGACCAGCATGTATTATTAGGCAGTGTATATTTATTGCATCGTGTTTCGTCGCGTAGGCCTTCGGATTAAACTTATGACAAAATCGTAAATTCTTATTCAGATTTCACTCAGAAAACCTACGGAAAAGCTGAAATTGTTTTAGATGGCTTGGCAGCAGGACATGGCACACAGAGGACGCAACCCCAAGACAAACAGAGATGTGAATTTAGCTAACTCTAGGCATGAAGTGTGTGGAACAGAAGAAACCATTTTTGGCCAATGAACGCAAATAGCAAAAACTGGTTTTCCTCGAAGGTTGAAGAAGAACGGATGTTCTATGCACCACATAGATGGTGATGCTGATCTAGACATTGTTCATGCTGCTGTATCCTAATCAAGAACTGCCACTACAACAGTAATAGGGGAAGACATCGACTTAACTGATTCTTCTTCTGTACCATGACAGTGATTTCATGTTCTGCTATCGCGATGATATAAGACGTGGACAATCTCCCAATGCTGTTTATGATACTCATAACATTCAATCTCTTTTGGATTACGAAATCTGTAAGTTTCTTCTGTTTCTACATGCTTTTACTTGTTGTGGTACCACATCAAGAATTTTTTCGATCGGAAACACCTCAGCATTCAACAGACTGATGAAGCGGGCTGAAATACGTGCAGTTGCAAATGCATTTTATAACCGTTGCCAAAACTCCGATATTGAAGCCGCTGGAAGAAAGGCAATGCTTTTGTTGTATAGGGCAAAACACTGGATTCCCCTAACTCGCTCCGCTATCGTTGAAAGAGTAGCTGCAACCAACTCATTTGTTACATCTGGTGTTTACCACACCCGATTCGTCTGCAAAGTAAAACCGTTTCGCAATTTACTTTCACATGCAAGTGTGGATGTCTTCAGAAGAGAGCATCAATGCTGCACGCTCAGCGAGCAATGTACCTTTTAATACCCTCTTTACAGGCCTAAGCCTTTCATACACCCATAGTAGTACCACTCGTAATCGTAATCACCAAACTTTTTCAGCTTATTCATGAGCGCTGCGTCAAATCGAAAGGGTTGTCCAAAGGATAGTGCGTACAACTTATTAAGTTGAGGGAACGAGTTAATAACTCTTGCGCACGACCTACTAAGTCGAGGGAACGAGTTGATATCTCGCACGACATATTAACTCGTGCGCACGACTGACTAAGTCGTAACTCGTTCGCACGACATAAAATATTTTTCTTTCATGTCCCTTTAGGGACCAGTCAACTCTGACTCATCGGCAAGAGGCTTTGAAACCTTCCGGGTCTGAAAGAAGTTTGGGTTCAAATAAATATATCGTAATCGTAATCGTGACCTCAATATTTCTACCGCGCCCACAAATGCTAAGTCGTGGGATGATGGATGATGATCTTCCGCGATGATTATGGCCAGGTTCTTCGTACATGGCGCTTAATCAAAACAGAGTCGATAGGCAAGGGAATCAAAAATTCATATTCCGCTGAAACTCTTCGTACTCTAGAAAAGTTCATCGCATACCGTTATTCCAATCCATTTGTTCCTTTTGATCTCGACGGTAAAGGGTGTAGACTGCAACTGTCATAGAATAATTCATATGTTTGTCCTTAAACAGGGAGGAATCCATATGTCTATCCACCACTAGAGCAGCATCCGGCATACAGACTAAAAGCAAAAGTGTTAAATTGCATGAGGTTTTACCAGACTTGTGGGGTTTATTAGGTAAACTCAAGGAGCTGTTGACGGCACCTTATTGTTTTGTCGTTTCTGTCCTGTCGAGTGTATGATGTCCTAATCAATTGACGAACCTCGAAAACCTTTTCGGCGGGCCGCTGACCGTCACAGGGATTATTATTTTGATCTCCTCATCCTCAGCTTTTGCGTCACTGTTCAAGTCAAAGCAGTCTACGCAGTGTATTCAGATGTCGCCAGCATATTGAATGTTGAATGCATCGCTGTGCGCAATTCAATTTGCAGCCTTATGCCTTTCTTTTTGGTATGCTTGTTTGCAGGTATGATATTGGTTTTGTAGATTTAGATCAAAACACTTAGTTGCCAAAGGTGGTATCTGTTTGTTTTGCAGATTCACCTAAAATTCGTCTTTTGAGCTTATTCATTCTCCAGTACCAAAACCTCAAGAAGAGTGTGGATTTGTCCGTGGATGATGTTCTGCCTACAACTGAAGGAATTTGTCCGGTGGTTTTTGTCCAGAGGGCTTTTGTTATATCACTCCTGCATTCGATGTTTTTTGTGATGTCCATATTTCCGTGAACACAAACTCTGTTACTTACTTCATTGCTCTCACTTCAATCTCACTTTATCTCACCTTTGCTAATTGTTTTTGTTGTTGAACAACTATACCGAGCTACTGATGCGCACCATTTCTTCTTTTGAAACAGCTTTAGTGATTCGTCGAGGGCAGGAGTGACATGGTGATGGTTTGAGGCTTTGGTGACAGCACAGCACGGGCGAGGGCATTCTGAACGGCTTGGATTCGGTTTAACTGGGTGGTATCTTTGAAAATTCTCTTGAATTGGTCAATACTTCTATTGTATAATGTTTGTATAATCACGTTAATTTCCTTTTCCTGTTATGGCGTTTCTGATGCAGAGAAAGCAACAAAATTAATTCTAAGCAATTTGTTAACTGTTTAATAACTGTTTTGAGCTGAACATATTAGTATCTCCTAGATATATTGCAGTATGTACTCAGTGAACGTGTTCACGAATATTTTGAAGTCAGCGTAAACATCTTATGATGCATCGAACAGCTGCAACTCCAACTCGCTGAACCTATCAAGCTCAGCCGTGCTCAGTGTGTGTGTAGTAATATCTGCTAATATTACTTTATCTATAAAGACAATGTATCTCAAATAATTATGGATATTGAAATGAGTGTATTAGCAGACGTTTAAAATGTTTCAGCTTTGAAATGCGTTGAGATGCTTTGACGCCTTTTAAGATGTCTCTGTCTCTGTACTGTTCTGTATCTATTTATGGAAGTATAAAAGTGTAAAGAAGTACAAAATCAACAAAGTTATTAGTGCGCCGAAGAATTTAATTTGCATCTTTTATTATCAGCAGAAGTGATTGAAGTCACTTCCGCATGCGTAAACGCACCAGTTCTGTTTACACGTCTGGCATTTGTTCCCAGAACATCTGTGTACACATATGGCGAGCAATTTCAGAAATTCGCCGGTCTGCATTACCGATGCATTGAGGGTTTGCCATTTTGACAGCATGGCTGATGTTGAGCGAGAGCAACAATTTAAGCCGTCTGGTCGACTTTGGCTTCACATTAAGATCGTGTATTTTCTGTTATGCTCGCTATTCCTGATATCTATAATATCATTGTTTCTATTTTGGCACGTTAATCAAGTGTATTTAGCTAGATATCGAAATGAGCTAGACAGTCAAAGGCATAAACCAACCGGATTATTACGACTGAAGCGAAACTTATTGGAAGTGAAAGCCTCGAAATATGGCGCGACAAAAAGAAATACACGTAAGGGAACAAAAGGCCAAAACCAATCGCAATCCGAAGGTGATTGGCTATGGATGTCATCATTTTCCAGAATCCCAGTAAGTTACACTCTAACCAGATGTCTCTGTATAATGTATTTCTAGCAGAACACAAACATGCCACCCTTTTCGGTAGCATGGTGAAGCAAATCGATCAAATCGATCAGACTGGTTAAAGCAAATAATTCCTCACAGTTAAAGGGTTTGAACAAAGTATTGCCATTAGTGGAGAAGGCAATAGCCGAAGCACAACAAGGAAACGGGAACAATTAAAAAGCTGACTAACGTGGAAGATAGCGTCGCTCCGGATACTAGACCGTTTAATTTCACAGCCAGTCCCAACCTCTGAAATGGGGTAGAACCATGGTCGACAAAATGAAACCTAAGGCAAGCAGTGGTAAACTCTAGAAGCTGGTCCAAGCAACCCCGATGGACAGGGATTACGGAATTACGAGATTTTGAAGCTTGCGTAAGCAGACGCAAACGAACATATCGCGATAGATGAGTTAAATTCACACAGTTTTTATACCCGAATCACCACAACTTCTACATTATACTATGGGTAATGTTGCTTTGAAAGATATTACACGATGTCGCATTGTAGCATATGATGCGCCTATTTACATTGGGAGAAATAGCGACAATAAACTTTAACAACTTAATTTGAAACACGTTGCCTTATTTCATGTTAAAGATGTTCAAATTAGTTTCTTTCCGCTTTTTTCCACTTTTTGGGCATCAAAATAATGTTAAAACACTATTATGCACATTGTGACCTAATATCATCGTGGTCTGAAATCATAATTTCAGTAAATGTTCTTAAATTTTCAACTATTTATACTAGATTACAAATTTCTTTGCCCTGATGACGTCTAACATTGCATTAAAGACGTGAATCAAACTAGCTCAAATGCATCGGAAACACTGATTCTACCAAAATTTATCATTATTATTAACAGAAAAGTGACATATCCGATATCCTATCAAACATTTTTCGAAACCGTCACATGATGTTTTGTTCGTTTTTATGGTTTTTGTTGAATTATATCATGATAATAGATGCTGACGTATTCCTTATCTTTCTAAATATCATGATGAGTTTCTATAGATTGTCTACCTTTGCCTTCTTCTGCCACTTGCTGCGACTCTAAAAATAATCTACTATCTACAACCTACATGTTTTTATGGATGAGAGCTAAACAGCAAAGATTCTGAAAAGCCAATGATATTATATGACCTGCTGAAATTAATTGTTGCAGGGTCACATATTGCAAGGATTTTGCGCATCTACTAAAGACTACTGTCCCATTGGTTTTCCAGGAATGCCAGGACTTCCAGGCCAGTAAAATACTGCTAGATATGTAATTATATCGATTTAATCGTGAGTATGTGCGTATACACAGAGAGACAGAGACAGCTAGGTAGATAGATAGATAGATAGATAGAGAGAGAGAGAGAGAGAGAGAGAGAGAGAGAGAGAGAGAGAGAGAGAGAGAGAGAGAGAGAGAGAGAGAGAGAGAGAGAGAGAGAGAGAGAGAGAGAGAGAGAGAGAGAGACCTGCTCCCTTCTAACAAGTTGTAAGCTCTCGTCTGATGGTCTGGCATTGAATCGATGGAGGAGAGTAAATATCTGATAAAAAACTATTTTTGCATTGCTTTGGTATCGAAATTGTCGACATTAACATGGGACAGTTGCACCATAGAATTTATGAACATCATGAAAAGTCGACGGCTCGCCGACCATTGTTTCAGGACAAGTGGAAAACTCCTAAAAATAATTAATTGGCGACACCATGGCTAATGCGCAGCTGAAAAATATGAAGTTGGAATCTTGATGAGAATGTATTGGGGTTCTAAGCCGATGAAGAGTCAGGCAACAAATGACTTACAGGAAAGCCTATGTGGTAGCTGTTAGCAATAACACCAACCTGGGAATTCCTGTCATGCCTGCCTGTCAACTAGGAACACCACTAATGCTACAATGCAGTCATCGAATTGTGCTGAGTCAATAGCAGTGTCTCGATCTCGAGACAGTTTTTAGTGTCTCGGTCTCGATTTCGGAACCTTGTTGTCTCGGCCTCGGTCTCGAGGCAATGTCTCGAATTTTTATCGGCAGCTGTCTTGAAGTGAAAGCCTTATTCTGTCTCTAACAAGCGGTCTCGACAAGTTTCGCGTTAACTGTCTTGCAATCATGCGCTAGAAACTGAAACTGGAATCTACGATAAACAGTAATTCTGGTTAACGCGCGAGTCACACAATACTGGAAGCAATTCAATTCTCTTAAAGTGGACAAAGTCTGAGAGAGAACCTGAAATTGTGAAGTTTGCGTTTACGCAATTGGAAGTTGTTGACAAACTAGTCTGTTACTAATGTAAAACCACCATAACCATAACAACTTCGAGTTTCTCGGGGTGAGTAAGGATATGCGCAAATTTATAATTTCGTTCAGCATTTGGTATCGAATTTGCATATAAATTTGCGTATAGAATATTTCAGACGTGTCTAAAACGACTTTCTGTATGCTATTCATGAGAAAGGCTGAAGAAGAGGTATCGAAAAAGATAAAACGCGGCAATATAAAAACTGTTCTTGGGAATTGGTATTATTTGCATTATAAGTTTCAAATTGAAATTACAGATGAACCCTATTCCCGAAAACTGATACGTTAGTATTTTATGGGTTTTTATATACATGTAAGATCTCTTGTCTTTTCGTAGTGTCTCGAACCTAGTGTCTCGGTCTTGGTAACTCACTGGCTGGGTCTTGGTCTCGTTCTCGGTCTCGACACCACACTGCCTCGGCCTCGTCTTGGTCTTAAAGTTTCAAGTCTTGCATACAATACTGGTCAATGGTAAACATTACTTTCGATACTACGGCCAGCAATGCATGTCAGTGCCGCGTGTGTGGCCCTGCAACAAAGAATTGGCCGTGCATTGCTTTGGTCTGTATGCCGTCATCACGTTGTAGAAGTTATTTTAACACACGTTTTCAGCGACTTGTACATGAAGCATGAAAATCACCTGAAGTAACTTCTATTTAGCTTTCTGACACAGTTCCTCAAGGAATCGACGAGACACTCAGTTCATTCGATCCCGCGACCTTTCTCAATTAATTCTAACTGTTTCTCAGGTTACTGCGCGAAATAAGAGTGCAGAAGCAGGTGCTGGATCAAACATTCTACCTAATCTAAGCAGAGAGCACCAGCGAGAAGACTATAAGAAGTTTAGTGAATTTTGTTTGCTGTGCATTGGTCCAGAAAATAGATAATTTAACTTTCGTTGACTATTCGTCTACAGAGCTCGATGGATGTCCAAAATTTGTTACTTCTTGAAGAGCTGTTTTATGCCCGGGGCAGAAGTTGCGCAGCTTCGTGTGTCTGGTATTTCACTTTTGTGTGTGCGTGGCAGAGAAATTGTAGATAGTTGACGCCCTTGCATTTACTAGAACCTCATGAACTACACACAAGTCAGTTCTGAAATGTATCTGAAAGCGTATAAAAGCATCGAAGTGTCATCTGTGTCACTTGTGTTCTGAAATGGTGCCCCTTGCTTTGTTCAATGACATTGCTTCAAAGCCTGAATTGCAGTACTTAGCTGAGATTTAGCAGTGACTCCAGGTGACTCTCCCGCACGATTGCTACGGAACTAGCTTCGGAAAGCAAAACTTTTCATCAGAAATCATTGCCACAACAAGATTTGGAGATTTGTTTACAGAGATTTGGATATTCATGGTACATGTTCAGCTTCTCAGAGATACACATGAATTTTCTTGACGACGACATTGAAAACTGGCCAGGTCATCCATCGTTTCTGTCGTTACAGATGAAGTTAAGTTCTGTCAATGTTATCAACGACAGTGCGGAACGCGGCGTGAAACTAAGTGCAGACTTTCTAGATGCAGCCAGAATCGAGGAGAATTATCAGAACATTCTTCAGGTTGTTGAGGCCGTCAGAAAGACAGTTCCAAGCCTGCGCAACCGCAACAGACGACGAACGCCAAGAATACATTATATAGCTGCATTCCGCGCGTTTGTTTGTTATTGTCAATATTTTCATACTGTATTTGGGTATTCTCATATCCATTTTAGTCTTTGCCGTAATGCTGTATAATTTGCTGTATAATAAGCTGTATAATTTTGGGTAAATTAATTGTTTAAATATAGCCGACACCATTAATAACAATATTTGCTCTAAATTCCAAAGAAATTCAGATGTTCGTTGTGGACCTTTACAACAAATTCCCAAATTTTTACAAATTATATATAATTTGTGAAGTGTAACACAGGAATCAGATCAAAAACCGAAATAGATAGTTTGCAAAATTTTTCTAAGTGTGATAACCCGGTGTAGTAAACCAAATACCCTCCCCCTTTTAAACATTCCCGGGTCTGTAGTGGAGTGCATTGTACCTATGTCATACACATTCCCGCTGGGGTTAGTTCTTGACTCCAGGGAAGTTAATTTTTCCTATGATAAATTGACTCGCATATCTCACGTAATAGAGCAGTTAATTCTACATCGGACAAAATTATCGGAGTTAAAAAATCGGAGTTAATTCTTCATAAGATCAATTGTTCCTAGAGTAAATTTGACACTTACTAATAAGAATAATAATGATAATAATGTATGATGGGACCGTAAATATTGTCAACATCGAGGGCCATATCCCACGTCACTATCGTACGCCTCGCCACACTCGTTACATTCATTGCAACAAAAACAGCAAAAGCAATACCACTAATAACAATGATAACAACAATAATAACAGTAACAGTAGCAACAATTACAACAACAAGAATAGATTCGCCTATTGCATTAGCTGTGGGTGTCAATTTATCCTGGGTAGAATTAACTGCCAGGAGTCAATTTGTCATATGTCGTATGTCACTATTGCATTCGGTATGGGAGTCAATTTATCCAAGGAAGAATTCACTCCCTGAGAGAGTTATGATAGGAAGAATTTATCATAGGAAGAATTAACTCTACGGGAGTGTTTATTCGCAGAGGTTAGTGTATTTATCCTATTAACAATTAATTCCAGAGTCAATATATTCTTTCTTAGAACAATGCACTCCGGGAGTTAATTTGACCGGAGGTTAATTTAGCCTCCTACACCGGCATAAAGTAACTTACTTGTGTGTCAATTATAAATGATTATTTAATCATAAATGTTTTTTCTTTACTGATAGCATTGTAAACAATATTGAATGACGTTGGCAACAAATGTGACGCCATGGGTCAAAACCTTGTCGTTAAAAGTCAAAAACAACAAAAAAACTAGTCGCATTTGTTTAATTCAGCAACATTCAATACTTTTTACAGAATCGGAAATAGCTCTTCTTTAACTTAAGTTTCAATCGCTTGGCTTTGTCATTAATTGCAATTTGTTGCAGGTCGGATTATGAAATCTAGGTCATTCACCTTTTGAAAACAAGCATATTTTGGCAATCCAAATCTTGAAATCACATGCGTCAAAATATCATTTTCCTATAACTAACTATTTTAATTTAAGGTTTTTTAATCCAGTTAGTAAAATATCATATATTTTGTAATAATTATGCTATAAAACAATTCGTCATATTTTACACATTTGGCTATTTCGTCCTTTATCACGACATCTAAACCTCACAAATATAAACGAGAGTTGCTCATCAAATTATACCATTTTCATAGGTAGAAAAGGCGAAACCGGAAAACCAGGAGAAAACGGGATCCCAGGTATATTATAATTATTATTTGTAATAAAATTTTATAAGCATCTCCATTGCTAGGACTTTGACAGTGCCAGTCCCAAGTCTGGAGAAAGGATGAGGTTGACACCAAATCATCTTCGATATGGAACGGTGTCGATAAAAAATCAACACACATGAAATTTTATATTTCCCTTCTTCAAAAGTTCTTTACTCGGAAGTGTGCACGTTTCGATGACGTAACCTCAGTTGTGAGCGAAGGACTTGCTCAAGGTTACTACCCTGGTGACGCCTCGGACACTCAGTTCGCACAGAGCGTTACGGGCCGACCGCTCTAACCAATCGGCCACCGTGCCGCACAATATTGTACACTATAAATCAAATGTATCAATACATAAATTTCCCTGTGTTGATATAATATTTATTTGGTTGTCTAGATAGGTTTGCTCACTGACTGAATTTGCTAATAAATACGAAGCTGAACAATCTGATTTCAGAATTAAACCCAGTTACCAGAACACCGTGTACACAATACAACACAATTTGCAACAATAATACAACATAGTGCAATAAAATACATTACAACTATCGCCCTTCTTAAAATTTGTCTAGAAGTACACACACGCCTTGACAACACAGCTACTGTTGTGCGACTGAGCAATTGTGCGCGAAGGTCCCAAGCAGTAAACTGCTCGAATGAGGGTCGAACTAACCAATCGGGCCTACATGATACAACATGCCTTCGCGATGACTTTCCTCTATAATCATTTCCATTTAGGAAACGATTTCAGTGCCAGTAATATTTTGGGATTTCACACATTTACTAAGAGTTATAATAACTGATATTGCTTCTTTAGGGAAAGATGGTTTTCGTGGATCAGATGGAGCTAAAGGAACTATCGGACAAAAGGGCGAACCTGGTAGTCTATATATGCATTGTTCATGAAAATATATACTGTTGAAACTTTGAGACGACAGAATTTTTGACTTGTGAGTGTTGAATAGCTACTTCCCAACACCCAGTGCTTATTCATTGACTATACGCATTTATAGAAGAGCTAGTTCCTTCCAATATGGGACTCTGTAGGCAGTTCCTTAAATAGAAACTGGTGGCGCCAGTATGCGCATAGGTCTAAGAAATTTTATTAATTGGCCATGCGTTGTTTATTCATGTTGTTCCGATCGATTGCTGGCGTAAGAATTAAAATGTAATTCCATTATGGATAAATACATAAATTTGAACACTAGAAATGGAGAGAGGAGAGAGCAACATATGTCTCATTTTTACGTCCAACCACAGCGGACTTTCCATTTACCGCTGCGCGAGCAAGAAAATTATAAATACTGCATGCAGGTTAAAACCTTCAGATCTAATAGGTTGCCGTCGTCTTTTCCTTTTAATTTTTACAATACGTTGGCAATTTATAATTTGGCTAACTTTTACATTACTTTGCGCGAAGAAACATACATCACACACAATTTTACCTCGGGTAACTTACCCACATTTGATACTGGCGCCATATATTTCACAGAGACCCTATTTCATTAATTCACATTTATTCTACAAACCTTTTAGAATTTAGTTCCTCTGCTATATTTTTGACATTATAATAATAGATTTGTCATTTAACCAGGCATTCAAGGACCTCCAGGCGTCAAAGGAGCAAACGGATTAATAGGAGAAAAAGGCTCTAACGGTGAAAATGGTGCCCCTGGACGAAGGGGAGAAAAGGGAGATAAAGGAGACAAAGGCGAAGTCATTCTCCAAGTTCGAAATTGCTCGTGTAAGACATGTGTTGCCATTGGAAACATTTATTCTTATTTTCGAGTTCGTTTTAGTTTGTGGATTAGAAACAAACATCTGCTGCATAAAACGAGTTTTCTAATAAGTATATGCATCGCGTTGGAAAACCCCCATTCAGCAAATAAGAGTGGGTTGTGGCGAGCCCGAAGTGTCAGCTTTACTTTTCAGTTAGTTCTTTAATACTTATTCAGATTTATCGGTGATGATAATGATGATGATGACAAAGGCGAAGTCGTTGTCCAAGTTCGAAATTGCTGAGGCCGCTCACGATACACATTACTCCACCGGGTGCAGTTCAACTAAACTAGAGTAAACAAAATGTTCGATTCGAGTTTCAGAATACCGTTATTCGCGTATTGTTGTTCACATTAAATACATCAAATAACTTTAGTATACCTGCAGTTTTAAAATGGAATGGAATCTTATCGGGTAATGAGTATTCTGGCGCATTTTAGCATTGACGGCGGCGAACTCGCAGTAAGATACCCGTTTCGTTAAATTAACATGTATTTCACCTCAGCGTCTTGTGTCTTAACCACTAGTCCAACAACGTTATGACCTGTGATTTTTCACCGGTTAACAGATAGTTTCAAAATAATTTGGCGACAGAGTCTCAATATGAGCCATCACCAGATGGTTGATGGTAGGATTGGAAAGACATGACATTGAAATTTGTCATTAGGGATAGGAGCACCCTAATGATGATGACGATGCGTAATTTTTTCATGAATTTAGGTCCGCAAGGCCCTAAAGGACACAAGGGAGAACCCGGCTGTACGTATATAATATTTCATATTCTAATTCATAAACCGATTAACAATATGACCTGATGTCTATTTTATAAACTGGTAATATTGATAACATCTAAAGACGAAGGAATGTTGGCAGTGCAACTTTTAGAACATTGAAGAGCAAGTGTTAGAACGTTTCAAAACTGTAAGAAACGCTTAATTTATAAAATTAAGTTTTGAACGTTTAAGAACAACCATGTTCGGTTTGATTTGCAGACGTCAACTCTGATTCACTGGTTACCTGGATGAAAGATTTTGACAAACAGCCAAACGGTATGTGCAATAAGAACAATTGCCAAATTAATCGTGCATTTTAAGGTTTCAAAAGTTAGTTATTCAAACTGGGTAATTAATTTCTTTAATTGCGCAATGTAACGCCTTAGTTTCAAAGCGTTACAACGCATTGGAGCACCGGTAGATAACTGTCATAACTCTGGTGAATCAGAAATGCAAAGCTTCGGGGAGCAGAACCAGTCTGACCAGAACAGAAATCGGCGCCAAGTAAAACATTCCGCATGGACTTGGGCGTGTTCCGGTTCCCAACATCAGTAGAACATACGCCCAAATGAACTCGCGCCAGGCAACTCTTGGTAATTGGCATTGGATATATTGAGCTTATAAACTCGATAACTACTTTTAAGCCTGTCACAGATCTGCAGCACTGGATCTGCGCTGAATGCGTCCTCTGGTTGGTAAAAAGACCGAAGCATGCTGATTCGGTCAGCAAACTCCTCATCAAGGATAACGTAACGGTAACGCAGCATGTATAGCGAAAGCAAAGAAGGAAAAAAACAGCTGAGAGTGCACCTAAATAAACCTTTGCCAGTTTGTTGCTGATTGTCGGGTTTCAAGTCAAATGTCTGTCAGAGGCAGAGCCATGCGTGTCGTCACCAATAATCTGATTAAGGACCCCACATTCAGAAGTTGCATAAAATATGAAAATTGTGGCTGGGTGTCGAACTCACATGACATTGACACAGAAGACTCCAACTCAGCAGAGGTAAAGATGAGTTCAGATGGTGTCAGTCAGTTCTTACAGAGAAGAAGGTATAACGAGGAATAGTAAATTAGTCAGTACAAACTGCGACTTCACGCCAAGGCAAGGTTACATGGCATGGACAATACTTCAGCAGCACACATTGGGTCAGTGAACTCACATGACATCTATCTGTATAATTACATAAGTCACGTGCTTTTCCGTCACAACTAAGGCGCGAAGTTGGACAGAAGTTGACTGAAATATTAAAAGTTGACCTGCATATTTGCCGCTCAAAGGCGCGTGATTGGACAGAAGTTGACATAAATTTTTTCGTTGCTTGACTTTTGCAAAATGGGTCAGATTCGCGTTTCAGACAAGTTTTATTCACATCTGTAAATTGCAGTTATTAAAATTAAACACATCGTGTAATGTAAGTATATTTGCATTCATTCGAATGAAATGCACACTTAATGGATGAAACTCGATTTGGAATCTGTTGAATCGCCGTTACTAATATACGCGGGCAAACCACGTTATTCA
The DNA here is from genome assembly GCA_959347315.1 of Bimastos eiseni. NCBI lineage: Eukaryota > Metazoa > Annelida > Clitellata > Crassiclitellata > Lumbricidae > Bimastos > Bimastos eiseni. The sequence continues at coordinate 33,722,126 of OY365809.1, read as the reverse complement.
GAGGGCGTTCACGGGTAAACATTGCGGCGGATTCTTCACGGTTTAACAGCTAGTATATAATAATCTTGCACAATACAATACGATAATAATGTTGCACCAATAATTTCTACATCTCAAATTTCTCGCAGTGCAGGCTAATTTTTCAAGTGTCAATTTAAGATCCAGGGCATATTATAGGGGCTTGGTCTTCCTGTGTGGGAATCAATTAATCTGTTTAAGCAGATGTTAAATGTGTGGAAAAGTTTAATTATTCTCATCATTCGACGTAACAGTTAAATTACACGATTTCATTCATTCAGGAAACAGTTCGTCTTCTAGCAACCCAACGGCGCATTTTCCATCTGAAAGTAAGTATTCAATTTTGTCTAAATAGGTGAATTATTGCGAAATGAATAATCCAAAATCATAAATCAGCTATTCGAAAGTACGCAGATAAGGAATTTATCAGATAGAGTTTACCGCACAAATAGAGCGACTATGGAGCGGCAAAACCGGCGTAATTACATAGATACGTATTGCTTTTTGACACTTTGTCCACGCTTTAAATCACATTCAGCAAATCTTCAAACTTAAATCACTTTCAACAGAAGACAATCGGAAATCTAAGTTGTTCAATTTATTCATATCTGTTTTATTTTGTCTGATCGCAGTTGCGCTGATACTAGCAACATCTTTGTTTATAAGCACAGGTTGCAGACTTCGACTAGTCAGTAAACCACAATTCCAGAAACAGACAGGAACAGTATGGGGTGCCTGGCTCATAGATCTGTCAACCAAGGAAAGCTTCGGCAAAGTTTGGAATACTAGGCATTATACTGACAATGTTCTATACGAATACTCGACGATGACAAATTTTCGCAAAGATAGAATCAGCAGAATATATGATTTACAGTATCATTTTTTTGGAACTGGCCATGTTGTATTTAAAGGTAATTTTTATTACCACAGAGCAGGATACAGTGAAATAGTACAATATAGCCTAAGCGAACAGGCTACGACTGCTAGATTATCAGTCGACGGTGCTACATTTAATGGTGGTGTGTTCCTGTACTCAACTGAATACAATTACTTTGATCTCTCTGTCGACGAAAATGGTCTTTGGGCTATTTATTCGAATGAGTCTGATATAGAAACAATAATGGTTGCTAAAATAAATGACACTGATTTTTCATTAGGCTTAGTTCTAAACGTATCTGTTGATAGACGGCAATATGGAAATGGTTTTGTGGCGTGTGGAACGCTATATTTGGTGCGCGATACTCGTGCTAAAACAACTCATATCGATTATGCATATGATTTATTCATGCGACAAACTGTACCTGTTCATCTTAAATTTATCAACCCATTCCAGATGAACAACATGGTCACGTATATACCAGAGTTTAGAAATATTTTTTCATGGGATAAAGGAAATCAACTAATTTACAACGTTACATTATAAATTGACTGCATCGCAAATTTGCAGATATTATTTGTTTATAATGGCAAATGGTAAAGCCAGAATGTTGGGACCAATATTGTACGAGAACTATGTATATAATAATATATGTATTTGGTGGCGTCCTTATTTCCACAAAGAGGGCCAAGTTATATCTAGTTTGCCTTTTTCCACTCAACTTAATTTATTGTTTAAAGTGTTAGAGAACAAAAGTGTTTATTAATCAAATTGTTGTTCTTTTGTGAAGGGCTTAGTCATGAGCATCTTCGTAGAGTGATCTCTACGAAGATAATGAAGACAAAAGACGAAGAAGAAGAAGACGAAGAAGAAGAAGAAGAAGAGGAGAAGTAGTGGCTGAAGGAGTGGAATGTGAATGTGAAGGGTTAAAGGAGGGAGAAGAGAACTATGAGGAAGTTTAAGAGGAAGAGAAAGAGAAGGAGGAAGAAAAAGAAGAAGACGGTGATGATGACGACGACGACGACATCGACGACGACGTTAATGATAATGATGATTATTAATATTGAGATTGAGATGATAACGATGAATATTGTGATTATGAATTTAGTGATAAGTGAAATGTCGAATGGTTTTCTGAATGGAAATAGCTAGACAAAAACAAAAAGATAAAAACAAGAATAAAAGACGCACTTTCAATAACAAACATAAAACATCAAGACAAAGGGCAGAGAGAAACAAACAAGAAAGGTCTTGTCAGAGTTTGCATGTATTAGAAATATGCTCGCAGTTTCAAATTTTGCGAAGAAATGAAAGTGCGTCTTTTCGAGGATTAATACTTGCTACGAGGACTAAAATGACTTGTGGCTTAGACGGTCTTGTCAGAATTTGCATTGTGAGAATGAAGTGTGTAGTAGTTCGTCGTCCCTCTAGGCCATCTCAGCGATGAAGTGCAGCCTCTGCAGCCTTTCTAGGAAGCCCTCTAGACGGCCTTGGTCCTCTGCTGATGCCCACCAAGCTGGGGAAGCATGGAGGAATAGATGGTGGTACATTTTTCAACTGCGTACAGGCCTTCGGCGGGGAGCCTACCTCGATCAAAGACCATGCCACAGGAGGGCGTGTATGGATTCAGCACAGACGCCCAGCACCCGATTAACGTAAGACGCACGCAAGTCACTACAAGTATTTCATCTTCTTCACACGCGCGATTCCCTGCAGGAGGGGCGGTATTGCGCAGCCTTGTCATTTAGCATTTCTCTGGTCTTGGTCGTATTGAGGCGAAGATTGTTTGCCTCAGTCCATCGATGCAGAGTCGCGAGCTCAAGAGCGTTAGTGTCTCTCATCGAGCCAGCAAAAAATTTCACCATTCTGCTGCGTTAATGGAGTGGGTGCATGTCAGAGGCGTTAATAAGAACAAATCACAGCGATAATTCGTTACTGTATATCACGATACTCTAACAAATATAGAAGGCTATAGTGGCGATCAACGTTTGCAAATTACCCGTTTACACACAAATTTTTCTGACTATATAATCTCATTGTTGCTGGTCGGGAAAATGCATAGACCGCATTACTCAAGACGTCTTAGGCTCAGATAAATAACATAGCGTGAAATTTTCAAACTCTCTGGTAATAATAAAGGCGATAAGGTATTGGTACAATGAACGGTGTGATGTGTTTATTGACGGCCAATGTCATAATCATGAAAAGATGAAAATATTTGAATATGGGACAAAAATAATCATGCTGATTTCTCAGAAAAAGTGAAATACCCCAGATTACTTATTTATCATATAGGGAAATGGGCTTGAGCAGCCCAACATTGTGGTGACTATTTCTGGCCTAGAATAGATTGCTTAAATATCAGACGACAGCTCTATTCTGATTCCCGCCTAAAGCTACAATGTTATTTGTAAGGCCGTTTGGATATCACTCTGCAGGCGAATATGACAACGCTCATAGTTCAAACTGCTTCGTTGCCAATGTTATTTGTAAGGCCGTTTGGAGATCACTCTGCAGGCGAATATGACAACGAAAATCAAAATCAAAAATTGTTCAGATTGACGCTAGTCCGCGACGACGCCAGTTCAAACTTCAAGTGTCTCTCGCTCATAGTTTTTGTATGCTGTTTGCAAAATACTGACAAAGTTATATGAGTTCTTAGAATCTGTTACGCCAAAACGATAAATCGCCGTTATCCCATTTCAAACTGCTTCGTTGCCAATTGTTGCAGCGACAGCATTATATTCCCAAAATAGAAGTTTGATTACGTCATAGAAAAGTCAGTCTGCTATTGGTCAAATAAGTCGTTTGCACGAGTTAGCAACCCCTTAAGCGTGTTATAAATTTTGTATATTCTTTATACAAGTGTGTAATTAATTTTGGGTTTATTGATTATAGGTAGACTGATATTTGCAGGTGTATAAAATGATGCAATTTCTCACTGCTCTGAGAAACCTAACAATAATCATAGTTTTAAAATAAGTATTATTGCTGAACTCTATTGCGGCAATAAATGATGTAAAATAGCCCAAAATGCCACCCATCTCTTGACCACGCAAGCG
>OY365809.1:33656407-33717969 GCA_959347315.1 Bimastos eiseni | reverse complement strand
GGGCGAACCTGGTAGTCTATATATGCATTGTTCATGAAAATATATACTGTTGAAACTTTGAGACGACAGAATTTTTGACTTGTGAGTGTTGAATAGCTACTTCCCAACACCCAGTGCTTATTCATTGACTATACGCATTTATAGAAGAGCTAGTTCCTTCCAATATGGGACTCTGTAGGCAGTTCCTTAAATAGAAACTGGTGGCGCCAGTATGCGCATAGGTCTAAGAAATTTTATTAATTGGCCATGCGTTGTTTATTCATGTTGTTCCGATCGATTGCTGGCGTAAGAATTAAAATGTAATTCCATTATGGATAAATACATAAATTTGAACACTAGAAATGGAGAGAGGAGAGAGCAACATATGTCTCATTTTTACGTCCAACCACAGCGGACTTTCCATTTACCGCTGCGCGAGCAAGAAAATTATAAATACTGCATGCAGGTTAAAACCTTCAGATCTAATAGGTTGCCGTCGTCTTTTCCTTTTAATTTTTACAATACGTTGGCAATTTATAATTTGGCTAACTTTTACATTACTTTGCGCGAAGAAACATACATCACACACAATTTTACCTCGGGTAACTTACCCACATTTGATACTGGCGCCATATATTTCACAGAGACCCTATTTCATTAATTCACATTTATTCTACAAACCTTTTAGAATTTAGTTCCTCTGCTATATTTTTGACATTATAATAATAGATTTGTCATTTAACCAGGCATTCAAGGACCTCCAGGCGTCAAAGGAGCAAACGGATTAATAGGAGAAAAAGGCTCTAACGGTGAAAATGGTGCCCCTGGACGAAGGGGAGAAAAGGGAGATAAAGGAGACAAAGGCGAAGTCATTCTCCAAGTTCGAAATTGCTCGTGTAAGACATGTGTTGCCATTGGAAACATTTATTCTTATTTTCGAGTTCGTTTTAGTTTGTGGATTAGAAACAAACATCTGCTGCATAAAACGAGTTTTCTAATAAGTATATGCATCGCGTTGGAAAACCCCCATTCAGCAAATAAGAGTGGGTTGTGGCGAGCCCGAAGTGTCAGCTTTACTTTTCAGTTAGTTCTTTAATACTTATTCAGATTTATCGGTGATGATAATGATGATGATGACAAAGGCGAAGTCGTTGTCCAAGTTCGAAATTGCTGAGGCCGCTCACGATACACATTACTCCACCGGGTGCAGTTCAACTAAACTAGAGTAAACAAAATGTTCGATTCGAGTTTCAGAATACCGTTATTCGCGTATTGTTGTTCACATTAAATACATCAAATAACTTTAGTATACCTGCAGTTTTAAAATGGAATGGAATCTTATCGGGTAATGAGTATTCTGGCGCATTTTAGCATTGACGGCGGCGAACTCGCAGTAAGATACCCGTTTCGTTAAATTAACATGTATTTCACCTCAGCGTCTTGTGTCTTAACCACTAGTCCAACAACGTTATGACCTGTGATTTTTCACCGGTTAACAGATAGTTTCAAAATAATTTGGCGACAGAGTCTCAATATGAGCCATCACCAGATGGTTGATGGTAGGATTGGAAAGACATGACATTGAAATTTGTCATTAGGGATAGGAGCACCCTAATGATGATGACGATGCGTAATTTTTTCATGAATTTAGGTCCGCAAGGCCCTAAAGGACACAAGGGAGAACCCGGCTGTACGTATATAATATTTCATATTCTAATTCATAAACCGATTAACAATATGACCTGATGTCTATTTTATAAACTGGTAATATTGATAACATCTAAAGACGAAGGAATGTTGGCAGTGCAACTTTTAGAACATTGAAGAGCAAGTGTTAGAACGTTTCAAAACTGTAAGAAACGCTTAATTTATAAAATTAAGTTTTGAACGTTTAAGAACAACCATGTTCGGTTTGATTTGCAGACGTCAACTCTGATTCACTGGTTACCTGGATGAAAGATTTTGACAAACAGCCAAACGGTATGTGCAATAAGAACAATTGCCAAATTAATCGTGCATTTTAAGGTTTCAAAAGTTAGTTATTCAAACTGGGTAATTAATTTCTTTAATTGCGCAATGTAACGCCTTAGTTTCAAAGCGTTACAACGCATTGGAGCACCGGTAGATAACTGTCATAACTCTGGTGAATCAGAAATGCAAAGCTTCGGGGAGCAGAACCAGTCTGACCAGAACAGAAATCGGCGCCAAGTAAAACATTCCGCATGGACTTGGGCGTGTTCCGGTTCCCAACATCAGTAGAACATACGCCCAAATGAACTCGCGCCAGGCAACTCTTGGTAATTGGCATTGGATATATTGAGCTTATAAACTCGATAACTACTTTTAAGCCTGTCACAGATCTGCAGCACTGGATCTGCGCTGAATGCGTCCTCTGGTTGGTAAAAAGACCGAAGCATGCTGATTCGGTCAGCAAACTCCTCATCAAGGATAACGTAACGGTAACGCAGCATGTATAGCGAAAGCAAAGAAGGAAAAAAACAGCTGAGAGTGCACCTAAATAAACCTTTGCCAGTTTGTTGCTGATTGTCGGGTTTCAAGTCAAATGTCTGTCAGAGGCAGAGCCATGCGTGTCGTCACCAATAATCTGATTAAGGACCCCACATTCAGAAGTTGCATAAAATATGAAAATTGTGGCTGGGTGTCGAACTCACATGACATTGACACAGAAGACTCCAACTCAGCAGAGGTAAAGATGAGTTCAGATGGTGTCAGTCAGTTCTTACAGAGAAGAAGGTATAACGAGGAATAGTAAATTAGTCAGTACAAACTGCGACTTCACGCCAAGGCAAGGTTACATGGCATGGACAATACTTCAGCAGCACACATTGGGTCAGTGAACTCACATGACATCTATCTGTATAATTACATAAGTCACGTGCTTTTCCGTCACAACTAAGGCGCGAAGTTGGACAGAAGTTGACTGAAATATTAAAAGTTGACCTGCATATTTGCCGCTCAAAGGCGCGTGATTGGACAGAAGTTGACATAAATTTTTTCGTTGCTTGACTTTTGCAAAATGGGTCAGATTCGCGTTTCAGACAAGTTTTATTCACATCTGTAAATTGCAGTTATTAAAATTAAACACATCGTGTAATGTAAGTATATTTGCATTCATTCGAATGAAATGCACACTTAATGGATGAAACTCGATTTGGAATCTGTTGAATCGCCGTTACTAATATACGCGGGCAAACCACGTTATTCAGAGGGCGTTCACGGGTAAACATTGCGGCGGATTCTTCACGGTTTAACAGCTAGTATATAATAATCTTGCACAATACAATACGATAATAATGTTGCACCAATAATTTCTACATCTCAAATTTCTCGCAGTGCAGGCTAATTTTTCAAGTGTCAATTTAAGATCCAGGGCATATTATAGGGGCTTGGTCTTCCTGTGTGGGAATCAATTAATCTGTTTAAGCAGATGTTAAATGTGTGGAAAAGTTTAATTATTCTCATCATTCGACGTAACAGTTAAATTACACGATTTCATTCATTCAGGAAACAGTTCGTCTTCTAGCAACCCAACGGCGCATTTTCCATCTGAAAGTAAGTATTCAATTTTGTCTAAATAGGTGAATTATTGCGAAATGAATAATCCAAAATCATAAATCAGCTATTCGAAAGTACGCAGATAAGGAATTTATCAGATAGAGTTTACCGCACAAATAGAGCGACTATGGAGCGGCAAAACCGGCGTAATTACATAGATACGTATTGCTTTTTGACACTTTGTCCACGCTTTAAATCACATTCAGCAAATCTTCAAACTTAAATCACTTTCAACAGAAGACAATCGGAAATCTAAGTTGTTCAATTTATTCATATCTGTTTTATTTTGTCTGATCGCAGTTGCGCTGATACTAGCAACATCTTTGTTTATAAGCACAGGTTGCAGACTTCGACTAGTCAGTAAACCACAATTCCAGAAACAGACAGGAACAGTATGGGGTGCCTGGCTCATAGATCTGTCAACCAAGGAAAGCTTCGGCAAAGTTTGGAATACTAGGCATTATACTGACAATGTTCTATACGAATACTCGACGATGACAAATTTTCGCAAAGATAGAATCAGCAGAATATATGATTTACAGTATCATTTTTTTGGAACTGGCCATGTTGTATTTAAAGGTAATTTTTATTACCACAGAGCAGGATACAGTGAAATAGTACAATATAGCCTAAGCGAACAGGCTACGACTGCTAGATTATCAGTCGACGGTGCTACATTTAATGGTGGTGTGTTCCTGTACTCAACTGAATACAATTACTTTGATCTCTCTGTCGACGAAAATGGTCTTTGGGCTATTTATTCGAATGAGTCTGATATAGAAACAATAATGGTTGCTAAAATAAATGACACTGATTTTTCATTAGGCTTAGTTCTAAACGTATCTGTTGATAGACGGCAATATGGAAATGGTTTTGTGGCGTGTGGAACGCTATATTTGGTGCGCGATACTCGTGCTAAAACAACTCATATCGATTATGCATATGATTTATTCATGCGACAAACTGTACCTGTTCATCTTAAATTTATCAACCCATTCCAGATGAACAACATGGTCACGTATATACCAGAGTTTAGAAATATTTTTTCATGGGATAAAGGAAATCAACTAATTTACAACGTTACATTATAAATTGACTGCATCGCAAATTTGCAGATATTATTTGTTTATAATGGCAAATGGTAAAGCCAGAATGTTGGGACCAATATTGTACGAGAACTATGTATATAATAATATATGTATTTGGTGGCGTCCTTATTTCCACAAAGAGGGCCAAGTTATATCTAGTTTGCCTTTTTCCACTCAACTTAATTTATTGTTTAAAGTGTTAGAGAACAAAAGTGTTTATTAATCAAATTGTTGTTCTTTTGTGAAGGGCTTAGTCATGAGCATCTTCGTAGAGTGATCTCTACGAAGATAATGAAGACAAAAGACGAAGAAGAAGAAGACGAAGAAGAAGAAGAAGAAGAGGAGAAGTAGTGGCTGAAGGAGTGGAATGTGAATGTGAAGGGTTAAAGGAGGGAGAAGAGAACTATGAGGAAGTTTAAGAGGAAGAGAAAGAGAAGGAGGAAGAAAAAGAAGAAGACGGTGATGATGACGACGACGACGACATCGACGACGACGTTAATGATAATGATGATTATTAATATTGAGATTGAGATGATAACGATGAATATTGTGATTATGAATTTAGTGATAAGTGAAATGTCGAATGGTTTTCTGAATGGAAATAGCTAGACAAAAACAAAAAGATAAAAACAAGAATAAAAGACGCACTTTCAATAACAAACATAAAACATCAAGACAAAGGGCAGAGAGAAACAAACAAGAAAGGTCTTGTCAGAGTTTGCATGTATTAGAAATATGCTCGCAGTTTCAAATTTTGCGAAGAAATGAAAGTGCGTCTTTTCGAGGATTAATACTTGCTACGAGGACTAAAATGACTTGTGGCTTAGACGGTCTTGTCAGAATTTGCATTGTGAGAATGAAGTGTGTAGTAGTTCGTCGTCCCTCTAGGCCATCTCAGCGATGAAGTGCAGCCTCTGCAGCCTTTCTAGGAAGCCCTCTAGACGGCCTTGGTCCTCTGCTGATGCCCACCAAGCTGGGGAAGCATGGAGGAATAGATGGTGGTACATTTTTCAACTGCGTACAGGCCTTCGGCGGGGAGCCTACCTCGATCAAAGACCATGCCACAGGAGGGCGTGTATGGATTCAGCACAGACGCCCAGCACCCGATTAACGTAAGACGCACGCAAGTCACTACAAGTATTTCATCTTCTTCACACGCGCGATTCCCTGCAGGAGGGGCGGTATTGCGCAGCCTTGTCATTTAGCATTTCTCTGGTCTTGGTCGTATTGAGGCGAAGATTGTTTGCCTCAGTCCATCGATGCAGAGTCGCGAGCTCAAGAGCGTTAGTGTCTCTCATCGAGCCAGCAAAAAATTTCACCATTCTGCTGCGTTAATGGAGTGGGTGCATGTCAGAGGCGTTAATAAGAACAAATCACAGCGATAATTCGTTACTGTATATCACGATACTCTAACAAATATAGAAGGCTATAGTGGCGATCAACGTTTGCAAATTACCCGTTTACACACAAATTTTTCTGACTATATAATCTCATTGTTGCTGGTCGGGAAAATGCATAGACCGCATTACTCAAGACGTCTTAGGCTCAGATAAATAACATAGCGTGAAATTTTCAAACTCTCTGGTAATAATAAAGGCGATAAGGTATTGGTACAATGAACGGTGTGATGTGTTTATTGACGGCCAATGTCATAATCATGAAAAGATGAAAATATTTGAATATGGGACAAAAATAATCATGCTGATTTCTCAGAAAAAGTGAAATACCCCAGATTACTTATTTATCATATAGGGAAATGGGCTTGAGCAGCCCAACATTGTGGTGACTATTTCTGGCCTAGAATAGATTGCTTAAATATCAGACGACAGCTCTATTCTGATTCCCGCCTAAAGCTACAATGTTATTTGTAAGGCCGTTTGGATATCACTCTGCAGGCGAATATGACAACGCTCATAGTTCAAACTGCTTCGTTGCCAATGTTATTTGTAAGGCCGTTTGGAGATCACTCTGCAGGCGAATATGACAACGAAAATCAAAATCAAAAATTGTTCAGATTGACGCTAGTCCGCGACGACGCCAGTTCAAACTTCAAGTGTCTCTCGCTCATAGTTTTTGTATGCTGTTTGCAAAATACTGACAAAGTTATATGAGTTCTTAGAATCTGTTACGCCAAAACGATAAATCGCCGTTATCCCATTTCAAACTGCTTCGTTGCCAATTGTTGCAGCGACAGCATTATATTCCCAAAATAGAAGTTTGATTACGTCATAGAAAAGTCAGTCTGCTATTGGTCAAATAAGTCGTTTGCACGAGTTAGCAACCCCTTAAGCGTGTTATAAATTTTGTATATTCTTTATACAAGTGTGTAATTAATTTTGGGTTTATTGATTATAGGTAGACTGATATTTGCAGGTGTATAAAATGATGCAATTTCTCACTGCTCTGAGAAACCTAACAATAATCATAGTTTTAAAATAAGTATTATTGCTGAACTCTATTGCGGCAATAAATGATGTAAAATAGCCCAAAATGCCACCCATCTCTTGACCACGCAAGCGGCGATCGGATTTCGGCAATCTTAACTTATTTGTAATAATTATTTTGTCTGAAACAGTAACGTGATAAGAATTTAATTTAATTTTCTATCATCATCACTGTCTAAATCGGAAAAATTATATTGTCACTTTCAACAAAAAGCGATGTATTTCGTCGCTGCATAAGTTACATTTGCTACCAAACGACCACGTAGGCTACACAACAATCGCGCAACGACCAGCTATGTTTTGTATGATGTAAGTCTCATTTGTAATGTCAGTCCAACTACTGTTTAAATCGGACTACCTATTGTCATTTTCAACATAAAACGAGACATTTTGTCGCAACATAGACCACTGTTACGACCCAAAGACCACGTCCGCAACGATTGGCCCAGCGACCAGTTATTTTGGTACGAAATAGGCTTCAGATGTGTTATTTTTGATCGGTCAACCCAGTAAATGACGCAATTTATACTAGATGAATCTAGTTGGCAGCAATCGAATATTAATTATAGAAGCAACTACCACTTTGTCTTTCTCCTCAACAAAATGAAGTGGCCTTTTGCCAACAAAACCGGCCTATACCAAAACATGTGGAGCGAACTTCTAGCCTTCAACCAGGTTTGACACCGGATTTCTTTCCGCCGGACCAAACATTGATTGATGAATCGAGGTAGTTGTTCTTCTCATCTGTGAGAAACACACACTTCGTTTCGCATATTAGTGCTGAGGAGCGTTCGAGTTTCGGTGATAATAATCTGCCCTTCGACACGACGGAAGCGATGTTTATTTACCAATTTGATCGATTGCTCGCTAAATGACGTTATGCCCATATAGTCACTAGGCAAATAATCAGCAACAGATACAACTGAAAAAACTCTACGCCTACGATTAATAACGTACGCAAACCGTGCGTACAAACGAAAAATATAACGAAGGCACATTCTAGCAACTTCAAAGCAAACCGCAATTTTCATTCAACGACGGGATAGGGAAAAGACAACCATTTGACTGTCTTTTCGGTGTTGAATGTTCAAGGTTGTGTGTTGTAGCTCTAGGCTCCTACGCAACAATGTTTGATTTCAGTTGACCATTGAATTTATATGGTCCGTGAACTGGCGCGGTTCCAAAATATCCGCTACAAGCGCGAACGGCTGTCACGAGAGCTAGCGCTTCTTTCTTTATCGTTGAATAGTGCAGTTTGTGAACCTTCAGTTTCCGGCAGATGTAGCAGAGCTGGTGTTCCATCTCATCGATCACCTGAAACAGACTGCCTCCCACACAACTCTGAGGCGCGTCTACGGCCAAACAAAGCTGAACATCGTAGTCAGGCGGTTTCAAATTAGGAGTCGAGGACAACCTTGACTTCAGATCAAGGAATGCTCTCTGAGCTTAGTTTGTCCAGGAAACGCTTTATTTGTGTTTTATTTCTTTTTAATAAGGCGGTTAATGGCAACGTGACATCAGCATATTGCCTCGCTGCACTGACAAAGATTGAACTTGTTCTTTGTCGTCGGTTGCGGAAATTTCATTAACGCTTCGACTTCTTGAATTCGTTGTTGAATGGAATTCAAACTCACATTGTAACCCAAATATCCAAGTATGCGTCTGCGAAACACACTTCTTTAGATTTAATTTTATATGTGCGTCATCAATTTGCTGCATTTAGGACACGTGAATATCTGAATTTATTCTGAATATCAACACGTCGTCCAAATAAGCCCCACAAAATGATTCCAAACCTTGGCACGAATTCTTACTGAAAGTTGCAGATGCATTTCGGATTCTAAAACTCATGTAACGCCACAGGTAATGTCCATGGGGTGTTACGAACCCACCGTATACGGAACCAAAGCAATATGGTGAGAAATCTCACTCCTCCCAACCTGTCCAACAAGGCATCCATCTTGGCATTTCAATTTCCGAACATCGGGTGCACAGTCGCCCCGTGCCGTCCTGTTTAGGCACCACCAGAATTGGTGCCGCCCACGGGCTACCGGAAACCTCGATAATTCCCAATTTCAACAAATCGCAAGTTTTCTGATTACTAAGCGTGACTGATCAGGGTGAAGTCGATACGGTACTTGCCGCACTGATTTAGAACCTGGCTTCAGTTGAATTTGATGTTCTAATCGGCAGCTGTCTTGAAGTGAATGTCTTGTTCTGTCTCTAACAAGCGGTCTCGACAAGTTTCGCGTTAACTGTCTTGCAATCATGCGCTAGAAACTGAAACTGGAATCTACGATAAACAGTAATTCTGGTTAACGCGCGAGTCACACAATACTGGAAGCAATTCAATTCTCTTAAAGTGGACAAAGTCTGAGAGAGAACCTGAAATTGTGAAGTTTGCGTTTACGCAATTGGAAGTTGTTGACAAACTAGTCTGTTACTAATGTAAAACCACCATAACCATAACAACTTCGAGTTTCTCGGGGTGAGTAAGGATATGCGCAAATTTATAATTTCGTTCAGCATTTGGTATCGAATTTGCATATAAATTTGCGTATAGAATATTTCAGACGTGTCTAAAACGACTTTCTGTATGCTATTCATGAGAAAGGCTGAAGAAGAGGTATCGAAAAAGATAAAACGCGGCAATATAAAAACTGTTCTTGGGAATTGGTATTATTTGCATTATAAGTTTCAAATTGAAATTACAGATGAACCCTATTCCCGAAAACTGATACGTTAGTATTTTATGGGTTTTTATATACATGTAAGATCTCTTGTCTTTTCGTAGTGTCTCGAACCTAGTGTCTCGGTCTTGGTAACTCACTGGCTGGGTCTTGGTCTCGTTCTCGGTCTCGACACCACACTGCCTCGGCCTCGTCTTGGTCTTAAAGTTTCAAGTCTTGCATACAATACTGGTCAATGGTAAACATTACTTTCGATACTACGGCCAGCAATGCATGTCAGTGCCGCGTGTGTGGTCCTGCAACAAAGAATTGGCCGTGCATTGCTTTGGTCTGTATGCCGTCATCACGTTGTAGAAGTTATTTTAACACACGTTTTCAGCGACTTGTACATGAAGCATGAAAATCACCTGAAGTAACTTCTATTTAGCTTTCTGACACAGTTCCTCAAGGAATCGACGAGACACTCAGTTCATTCGATCCCGCGACCTTTCTCAATTAATTCTAACTGTTTCTCAGGTTACTGCGCGAAATAAGAGTGCAGAAGCAGGTGCTGGATCAAACATTCTACCTAATCTAAGCAGAGAGCACCAGCGAGAAGACTATAAGAAGTTTAGTGAATTTTGTTTGCTGTGCATTGGTCCAGAAAATAGATAATTTAACTTTCGTTGACTATTCGTCTACAGAGCTCGATGGATGTCCAAAATTTGTTACTTCTTGAAGAGCTGTTTTATGCCCGGGGCAGAAGTTGCGCAGCTTCGTGTGTCTGGTATTTCACTTTTGTGTGTGCGTGGCAGAGAAATTGTAGATAGTTGACGCCCTTGCATTTACTAGAACCTCATGAACTACACACAAGTCAGTTCTGAAATGTATCTGAAAGCGTATAAAAGCATCGAAGTGTCATCTGTGTCACTTGTGTTCTGAAATGGTGCCCCTTGCTGTGTTCAATGACATTGCTTCAAAGCCTGAATTGCAGTACTTAGCTGAGATTTAGCAGTGACTCCAGGTGACTCTCCCGCACGATTGCTACGGAACTAGCTTCGGAAAGCAAAACTTTTCATCAGAAATCATTGCCACAACAAGATTTGGAGATTTGTTTACAGAGATTTGGATATTCATGGTACATGTTCAGCTTCTCAGAGATACACATGAATTTTCTTGACGACGACATTGAAAACTGGCCAGGTCATCCATCGTTTCTGTCGTTACAGATGAAGTTAAGTTCTGTCAATGTTATCAACGACAGTGCGGAACGCGGCGTGAAACTAAGTGCAGACTTTCTAGATGCAGCCAGAATCGAGGAGAATTATCAGAACATTCTTCAGGTTGTTGAGGCCGTCAGAAAGACAGTTCCAAGCCTGCGCAACCGCAACAGACGACGAACGCCAAGAATACATTATATAGCTGCATTCCGCGCGTTTGTTTGTTATTGTCAATATTTTCATACTGTATTTGGGTATTCTCATATCCATTTTAGTCTTTGCCGTAATGCTGTATAATTTGCTGTATAATAAGCTGTATAATTTTGGGTAAATTAATTGTTTAAATATAGCCGACACCATTAATAACAATATTTGCTCTAAATTCCAAAGAAATTCAGATGTTCGTTGTGGACCTTTACAACAAATTCCCAAATTTTTACAAATTATATATAATTTGTGAAGTGTAACACAGGAATCAGATCAAAAACCGAAATAGATAGTTTGCAAAATTTTTCTAAGTGTGATAACCCGGTGTAGTAAACCAAATACCCTCCCCCTTTTAAACATTCCCGGGTCTGTAGTGGAGTGCATTGTACCTATGTCATACACATTCCCGCTGGGGTTAGTTCTTGACTCCAGGGAAGTTAATTTTTCCTATGATAAATTGACTCGCATATCTCACGTAATAGAGCAGTTAATTCTACATCGGACAAAATTATCGGAGTTAAAAAATCGGAGTTAATTCTTCATAAGATCAATTGTTCCTAGAGTAAATTTGACACTTACTAATAAGAATAATAATGATAATAATGTATGATGGGACCGTAAATATTGTCAACATCGAGGGCCATATCCCACGTCACTATCGTACGCCTCGCCACACTCGTTACATTCATTGCAACAAAAACAGCAAAAGCAATACCACTAATAACAATGATAACAACAATAATAACAGTAACAGTAGCAACAATTACAACAACAAGAATAGATTCGCCTATTGCATTAGCTGTGGGTGTCAATTTATCCTGGGTAGAATTAACTGCCAGGAGTCAATTTGTCATATGTCGTATGTCACTATTGCATTCGGTATGGGAGTCAATTTATCCAAGGAAGAATTCACTCCCTGAGAGAGTTATGATAGGAAGAATTTATCATAGGAAGAATTAACTCTACGGGAGTGTTTATTCGCAGAGGTTAGTGTATTTATCCTATTAACAATTAATTCCAGAGTCAATATATTCTTTCTTAGAACAATGCACTCCGGGAGTTAATTTGACCGGAGGTTAATTTAGCCTCCTACACCGGCATAAAGTAACTTACTTGTGTGTCAATTATAAATGATTATTTAATCATAAATGTTTTTTCTTTACTGATAGCATTGTAAACAATATTGAATGACGTTGGCAACAAATGTGACGCCATGGGTCAAAACCTTGTCGTTAAAAGTCAAAAACAACAAAAAAACTAGTCGCATTTGTTTAATTCAGCAACATTCAATACTTTTTACAGAATCGGAAATAGCTCTTCTTTAACTTAAGTTTCAATCGCTTGGCTTTGTCATTAATTGCAATTTGTTGCAGGTCGGATTATGAAATCTAGGTCATTCACCTTTTGAAAACAAGCATATTTTGGCAATCCAAATCTTGAAATCACATGCGTCAAAATATCATTTTCCTATAACTAACTATTTTAATTTAAGGTTTTTTAATCCAGTTAGTAAAATATCATATATTTTGTAATAATTATGCTATAAAACAATTCGTCATATTTTACACATTTGGCTATTTCGTCCTTTATCACGACATCTAAACCTCACAAATATAAACGAGAGTTGCTCATCAAATTATACCATTTTCATAGGTAGAAAAGGCGAAACCGGAAAACCAGGAGAAAACGGGATCCCAGGTATATTATAATTATTATTTGTAATAAAATTTTATAAGCATCTCCATTGCTAGGACTTTGACAGTGCCAGTCCCAAGTCTGGAGAAAGGATGAGGTTGACACCAAATCATCTTCGATATGGAACGGTGTCGATAAAAAATCAACACACATGAAATTTTATATTTCCCTTCTTCAAAAGTTCTTTACTCGGAAGTGTGCACGTTTCGATGACGTAACCTCAGTTGTGAGCGAAGGACTTGCTCAAGGTTACTACCCTGGTGACGCCTCGGACACTCAGTTCGCACAGAGCGTTACGGGCCGACCGCTCTAACCAATCGGCCACCGTGCCGCACAATATTGTACACTATAAATCAAATGTATCAATACATAAATTTCCCTGTGTTGATATAATATTTATTTGGTTGTCTAGATAGGTTTGCTCACTGACTGAATTTGCTAATAAATACGAAGCTGAACAATCTGATTTCAGAATTAAACCCAGTTACCAGAACACCGTGTACACAATACAACACAATTTGCAACAATAATACAACATAGTGCAATAAAATACATTACAACTATCGCCCTTCTTAAAATTTGTCTAGAAGTACACACACGCCTTGACAACACAGCTACTGTTGTGCGACTGAGCAATTGTGCGCGAAGGTCCCAAGCAGTAAACTGCTCGAATGAGGGTCGAACTAACCAATCGGGCCTACATGATACAACATGCCTTCGCGATGACTTTCCTCTATAATCATTTCCATTTAGGAAACGATTTCAGTGCCAGTAATATTTTGGGATTTCACACATTTACTAAGAGTTATAATAACTGATATTGCTTCTTTAGGGAAAGATGGTTTTCGTGGATCAGATGGAGCTAAAGGAACTATCGGACAAAAGGGCGAACCTGGTAGTCTATATATGCATTGTTCATGAAAATATATACTGTTGAAACTTTGAGACGACAGAATTTTTGACTTGTGAGTGTTGAATAGCTACTTCCCAACACCCAGTGCTTATTCATTGACTATACGCATTTATAGAAGAGCTAGTTCCTTCCAATATGGGACTCTGTAGGCAGTTCCTTAAATAGAAACTGGTGGCGCCAGTATGCGCATAGGTCTAAGAAATTTTATTAATTGGCCATGCGTTGTTTATTCATGTTGTTCCGATCGATTGCTGGCGTAAGAATTAAAATGTAATTCCATTATGGATAAATACATAAATTTGAACACTAGAAATGGAGAGAGGAGAGAGCAACATATGTCTCATTTTTACGTCCAACCACAGCGGACTTTCCATTTACCGCTGCGCGAGCAAGAAAATTATAAATACTGCATGCAGGTTAAAACCTTCAGATCTAATAGGTTGCCGTCGTCTTTTCCTTTTAATTTTTACAATACGTTGGCAATTTATAATTTGGCTAACTTTTACATTACTTTGCGCGAAGAAACATACATCACACACAATTTTACCTCGGGTAACTTACCCACATTTGATACTGGCGCCATATATTTCACAGAGACCCTATTTCATTAATTCACATTTATTCTACAAACCTTTTAGAATTTAGTTCCTCTGCTATATTTTTGACATTATAATAATAGATTTGTCATTTAACCAGGCATTCAAGGACCTCCAGGCGTCAAAGGAGCAAACGGATTAATAGGAGAAAAAGGCTCTAACGGTGAAAATGGTGCCCCTGGACGAAGGGGAGAAAAGGGAGATAAAGGAGACAAAGGCGAAGTCATTCTCCAAGTTCGAAATTGCTCGTGTAAGACATGTGTTGCCATTGGAAACATTTATTCTTATTTTCGAGTTCGTTTTAGTTTGTGGATTAGAAACAAACATCTGCTGCATAAAACGAGTTTTCTAATAAGTATATGCATCGCGTTGGAAAACCCCCATTCAGCAAATAAGAGTGGGTTGTGGCGAGCCCGAAGTGTCAGCTTTACTTTTCAGTTAGTTCTTTAATACTTATTCAGATTTATCGGTGATGATAATGATGATGATGACAAAGGCGAAGTCGTTGTCCAAGTTCGAAATTGCTGAGGCCGCTCACGATACACATTACTCCACCGGGTGCAGTTCAACTAAACTAGAGTAAACAAAATGTTCGATTCGAGTTTCAGAATACCGTTATTCGCGTATTGTTGTTCACATTAAATACATCAAATAACTTTAGTATACCTGCAGTTTTAAAATGGAATGGAATCTTATCGGGTAATGAGTATTCTGGCGCATTTTAGCATTGACGGCGGCGAACTCGCAGTAAGATACCCGTTTCGTTAAATTAACATGTATTTCACCTCAGCGTCTTGTGTCTTAACCACTAGTCCAACAACGTTATGACCTGTGATTTTTCACCGGTTAACAGATAGTTTCAAAATAATTTGGCGACAGAGTCTCAATATGAGCCATCACCAGATGGTTGATGGTAGGATTGGAAAGACATGACATTGAAATTTGTCATTAGGGATAGGAGCACCCTAATGATGATGACGATGCGTAATTTTTTCATGAATTTAGGTCCGCAAGGCCCTAAAGGACACAAGGGAGAACCCGGCTGTACGTATATAATATTTCATATTCTAATTCATAAACCGATTAACAATATGACCTGATGTCTATTTTATAAACTGGTAATATTGATAACATCTAAAGACGAAGGAATGTTGGCAGTGCAACTTTTAGAACATTGAAGAGCAAGTGTTAGAACGTTTCAAAACTGTAAGAAACGCTTAATTTATAAAATTAAGTTTTGAACGTTTAAGAACAACCATGTTCGGTTTGATTTGCAGACGTCAACTCTGATTCACTGGTTACCTGGATGAAAGATTTTGACAAACAGCCAAACGGTATGTGCAATAAGAACAATTGCCAAATTAATCGTGCATTTTAAGGTTTCAAAAGTTAGTTATTCAAACTGGGTAATTAATTTCTTTAATTGCGCAATGTAACGCCTTAGTTTCAAAGCGTTACAACGCATTGGAGCACCGGTAGATAACTGTCATAACTCTGGTGAATCAGAAATGCAAAGCTTCGGGGAGCAGAACCAGTCTGACCAGAACAGAAATCGGCGCCAAGTAAAACATTCCGCATGGACTTGGGCGTGTTCCGGTTCCCAACATCAGTAGAACATACGCCCAAATGAACTCGCGCCAGGCAACTCTTGGTAATTGGCATTGGATATATTGAGCTTATAAACTCGATAACTACTTTTAAGCCTGTCACAGATCTGCAGCACTGGATCTGCGCTGAATGCGTCCTCTGGTTGGTAAAAAGACCGAAGCATGCTGATTCGGTCAGCAAACTCCTCATCAAGGATAACGTAACGGTAACGCAGCATGTATAGCGAAAGCAAAGAAGGAAAAAAACAGCTGAGAGTGCACCTAAATAAACCTTTGCCAGTTTGTTGCTGATTGTCGGGTTTCAAGTCAAATGTCTGTCAGAGGCAGAGCCATGCGTGTCGTCACCAATAATCTGATTAAGGACCCCACATTCAGAAGTTGCATAAAATATGAAAATTGTGGCTGGGTGTCGAACTCACATGACATTGACACAGAAGACTCCAACTCAGCAGAGGTAAAGATGAGTTCAGATGGTGTCAGTCAGTTCTTACAGAGAAGAAGGTATAACGAGGAATAGTAAATTAGTCAGTACAAACTGCGACTTCACGCCAAGGCAAGGTTACATGGCATGGACAATACTTCAGCAGCACACATTGGGTCAGTGAACTCACATGACATCTATCTGTATAATTACATAAGTCACGTGCTTTTCCGTCACAACTAAGGCGCGAAGTTGGACAGAAGTTGACTGAAATATTAAAAGTTGACCTGCATATTTGCCGCTCAAAGGCGCGTGATTGGACAGAAGTTGACATAAATTTTTTCGTTGCTTGACTTTTGCAAAATGGGTCAGATTCGCGTTTCAGACAAGTTTTATTCACATCTGTAAATTGCAGTTATTAAAATTAAACACATCGTGTAATGTAAGTATATTTGCATTCATTCGAATGAAATGCACACTTAATGGATGAAACTCGATTTGGAATCTGTTGAATCGCCGTTACTAATATACGCGGGCAAACCACGTTATTCAGAGGGCGTTCACGGGTAAACATTGCGGCGGATTCTTCACGGTTTAACAGCTAGTATATAATAATCTTGCACAATACAATACGATAATAATGTTGCACCAATAATTTCTACATCTCAAATTTCTCGCAGTGCAGGCTAATTTTTCAAGTGTCAATTTAAGATCCAGGGCATATTATAGGGGCTTGGTCTTCCTGTGTGGGAATCAATTAATCTGTTTAAGCAGATGTTAAATGTGTGGAAAAGTTTAATTATTCTCATCATTCGACGTAACAGTTAAATTACACGATTTCATTCATTCAGGAAACAGTTCGTCTTCTAGCAACCCAACGGCGCATTTTCCATCTGAAAGTAAGTATTCAATTTTGTCTAAATAGGTGAATTATTGCGAAATGAATAATCCAAAATCATAAATCAGCTATTCGAAAGTACGCAGATAAGGAATTTATCAGATAGAGTTTACCGCACAAATAGAGCGACTATGGAGCGGCAAAACCGGCGTAATTACATAGATACGTATTGCTTTTTGACACTTTGTCCACGCTTTAAATCACATTCAGCAAATCTTCAAACTTAAATCACTTTCAACAGAAGACAATCGGAAATCTAAGTTGTTCAATTTATTCATATCTGTTTTATTTTGTCTGATCGCAGTTGCGCTGATACTAGCAACATCTTTGTTTATAAGCACAGGTTGCAGACTTCGACTAGTCAGTAAACCACAATTCCAGAAACAGACAGGAACAGTATGGGGTGCCTGGCTCATAGATCTGTCAACCAAGGAAAGCTTCGGCAAAGTTTGGAATACTAGGCATTATACTGACAATGTTCTATACGAATACTCGACGATGACAAATTTTCGCAAAGATAGAATCAGCAGAATATATGATTTACAGTATCATTTTTTTGGAACTGGCCATGTTGTATTTAAAGGTAATTTTTATTACCACAGAGCAGGATACAGTGAAATAGTACAATATAGCCTAAGCGAACAGGCTACGACTGCTAGATTATCAGTCGACGGTGCTACATTTAATGGTGGTGTGTTCCTGTACTCAACTGAATACAATTACTTTGATCTCTCTGTCGACGAAAATGGTCTTTGGGCTATTTATTCGAATGAGTCTGATATAGAAACAATAATGGTTGCTAAAATAAATGACACTGATTTTTCATTAGGCTTAGTTCTAAACGTATCTGTTGATAGACGGCAATATGGAAATGGTTTTGTGGCGTGTGGAACGCTATATTTGGTGCGCGATACTCGTGCTAAAACAACTCATATCGATTATGCATATGATTTATTCATGCGACAAACTGTACCTGTTCATCTTAAATTTATCAACCCATTCCAGATGAACAACATGGTCACGTATATACCAGAGTTTAGAAATATTTTTTCATGGGATAAAGGAAATCAACTAATTTACAACGTTACATTATAAATTGACTGCATCGCAAATTTGCAGATATTATTTGTTTATAATGGCAAATGGTAAAGCCAGAATGTTGGGACCAATATTGTACGAGAACTATGTATATAATAATATATGTATTTGGTGGCGTCCTTATTTCCACAAAGAGGGCCAAGTTATATCTAGTTTGCCTTTTTCCACTCAACTTAATTTATTGTTTAAAGTGTTAGAGAACAAAAGTGTTTATTAATCAAATTGTTGTTCTTTTGTGAAGGGCTTAGTCATGAGCATCTTCGTAGAGTGATCTCTACGAAGATAATGAAGACAAAAGACGAAGAAGAAGAAGACGAAGAAGAAGAAGAAGAAGAGGAGAAGTAGTGGCTGAAGGAGTGGAATGTGAATGTGAAGGGTTAAAGGAGGGAGAAGAGAACTATGAGGAAGTTTAAGAGGAAGAGAAAGAGAAGGAGGAAGAAAAAGAAGAAGACGGTGATGATGACGACGACGACGACATCGACGACGACGTTAATGATAATGATGATTATTAATATTGAGATTGAGATGATAACGATGAATATTGTGATTATGAATTTAGTGATAAGTGAAATGTCGAATGGTTTTCTGAATGGAAATAGCTAGACAAAAACAAAAAGATAAAAACAAGAATAAAAGACGCACTTTCAATAACAAACATAAAACATCAAGACAAAGGGCAGAGAGAAACAAACAAGAAAGGTCTTGTCAGAGTTTGCATGTATTAGAAATATGCTCGCAGTTTCAAATTTTGCGAAGAAATGAAAGTGCGTCTTTTCGAGGATTAATACTTGCTACGAGGACTAAAATGACTTGTGGCTTAGACGGTCTTGTCAGAATTTGCATTGTGAGAATGAAGTGTGTAGTAGTTCGTCGTCCCTCTAGGCCATCTCAGCGATGAAGTGCAGCCTCTGCAGCCTTTCTAGGAAGCCCTCTAGACGGCCTTGGTCCTCTGCTGATGCCCACCAAGCTGGGGAAGCATGGAGGAATAGATGGTGGTACATTTTTCAACTGCGTACAGGCCTTCGGCGGGGAGCCTACCTCGATCAAAGACCATGCCACAGGAGGGCGTGTATGGATTCAGCACAGACGCCCAGCACCCGATTAACGTAAGACGCACGCAAGTCACTACAAGTATTTCATCTTCTTCACACGCGCGATTCCCTGCAGGAGGGGCGGTATTGCGCAGCCTTGTCATTTAGCATTTCTCTGGTCTTGGTCGTATTGAGGCGAAGATTGTTTGCCTCAGTCCATCGATGCAGAGTCGCGAGCTCAAGAGCGTTAGTGTCTCTCATCGAGCCAGCAAAAAATTTCACCATTCTGCTGCGTTAATGGAGTGGGTGCATGTCAGAGGCGTTAATAAGAACAAATCACAGCGATAATTCGTTACTGTATATCACGATACTCTAACAAATATAGAAGGCTATAGTGGCGATCAACGTTTGCAAATTACCCGTTTACACACAAATTTTTCTGACTATATAATCTCATTGTTGCTGGTCGGGAAAATGCATAGACCGCATTACTCAAGACGTCTTAGGCTCAGATAAATAACATAGCGTGAAATTTTCAAACTCTCTGGTAATAATAAAGGCGATAAGGTATTGGTACAATGAACGGTGTGATGTGTTTATTGACGGCCAATGTCATAATCATGAAAAGATGAAAATATTTGAATATGGGACAAAAATAATCATGCTGATTTCTCAGAAAAAGTGAAATACCCCAGATTACTTATTTATCATATAGGGAAATGGGCTTGAGCAGCCCAACATTGTGGTGACTATTTCTGGCCTAGAATAGATTGCTTAAATATCAGACGACAGCTCTATTCTGATTCCCGCCTAAAGCTACAATGTTATTTGTAAGGCCGTTTGGATATCACTCTGCAGGCGAATATGACAACGCTCATAGTTCAAACTGCTTCGTTGCCAATGTTATTTGTAAGGCCGTTTGGAGATCACTCTGCAGGCGAATATGACAACGAAAATCAAAATCAAAAATTGTTCAGATTGACGCTAGTCCGCGACGACGCCAGTTCAAACTTCAAGTGTCTCTCGCTCATAGTTTTTGTATGCTGTTTGCAAAATACTGACAAAGTTATATGAGTTCTTAGAATCTGTTACGCCAAAACGATAAATCGCCGTTATCCCATTTCAAACTGCTTCGTTGCCAATTGTTGCAGCGACAGCATTATATTCCCAAAATAGAAGTTTGATTACGTCATAGAAAAGTCAGTCTGCTATTGGTCAAATAAGTCGTTTGCACGAGTTAGCAACCCCTTAAGCGTGTTATAAATTTTGTATATTCTTTATACAAGTGTGTAATTAATTTTGGGTTTATTGATTATAGGTAGACTGATATTTGCAGGTGTATAAAATGATGCAATTTCTCACTGCTCTGAGAAACCTAACAATAATCATAGTTTTAAAATAAGTATTATTGCTGAACTCTATTGCGGCAATAAATGATGTAAAATAGCCCAAAATGCCACCCATCTCTTGACCACGCAAGCGGCGATCGGATTTCGGCAATCTTAACTTATTTGTAATAATTATTTTGTCTGAAACAGTAACGTGATAAGAATTTAATTTAATTTTCTATCATCATCACTGTCTAAATCGGAAAAATTATATTGTCACTTTCAACAAAAAGCGATGTATTTCGTCGCTGCATAAGTTACATTTGCTACCAAACGACCACGTAGGCTACACAACAATCGCGCAACGACCAGCTATGTTTTGTATGATGTAAGTCTCATTTGTAATGTCAGTCCAACTACTGTTTAAATCGGACTACCTATTGTCATTTTCAACATAAAACGAGACATTTTGTCGCAACATAGACCACTGTTACGACCCAAAGACCACGTCCGCAACGATTGGCCCAGCGACCAGTTATTTTGGTACGAAATAGGCTTCAGATGTGTTATTTTTGATCGGTCAACCCAGTAAATGACGCAATTTATACTAGATGAATCTAGTTGGCAGCAATCGAATATTAATTATAGAAGCAACTACCACTTTGTCTTTCTCCTCAACAAAATGAAGTGGCCTTTTGCCAACAAAACCGGCCTATACCAAAACATGTGGAGCGAACTTCTAGCCTTCAACCAGGTTTGACACCGGATTTCTTTCCGCCGGACCAAACATTGATTGATGAATCGAGGTAGTTGTTCTTCTCATCTGTGAGAAACACACACTTCGTTTCGCATATTAGTGCTGAGGAGCGTTCGAGTTTCGGTGATAATAATCTGCCCTTCGACACGACGGAAGCGATGTTTATTTACCAATTTGATCGATTGCTCGCTAAATGACGTTATGCCCATATAGTCACTAGGCAAATAATCAGCAACAGATACAACTGAAAAAACTCTACGCCTACGATTAATAACGTACGCAAACCGTGCGTACAAACGAAAAATATAACGAAGGCACATTCTAGCAACTTCAAAGCAAACCGCAATTTTCATTCAACGACGGGATAGGGAAAAGACAACCATTTGACTGTCTTTTCGGTGTTGAATGTTCAAGGTTGTGTGTTGTAGCTCTAGGCTCCTACGCAACAATGTTTGATTTCAGTTGACCATTGAATTTATATGGTCCGTGAACTGGCGCGGTTCCAAAATATCCGCTACAAGCGCGAACGGCTGTCACGAGAGCTAGCGCTTCTTTCTTTATCGTTGAATAGTGCAGTTTGTGAACCTTCAGTTTCCGGCAGATGTAGCAGAGCTGGTGTTCCATCTCATCGATCACCTGAAACAGACTGCCTCCCACACAACTCTGAGGCGCGTCTACGGCCAAACAAAGCTGAACATCGTAGTCAGGCGGTTTCAAATTAGGAGTCGAGGACAACCTTGACTTCAGATCAAGGAATGCTCTCTGAGCTTAGTTTGTCCAGGAAACGCTTTATTTGTGTTTTATTTCTTTTTAATAAGGCGGTTAATGGCAACGTGACATCAGCATATTGCCTCGCTGCACTGACAAAGATTGAACTTGTTCTTTGTCGTCGGTTGCGGAAATTTCATTAACGCTTCGACTTCTTGAATTCGTTGTTGAATGGAATTCAAACTCACATTGTAACCCAAATATCCAAGTATGCGTCTGCGAAACACACTTCTTTAGATTTAATTTTATATGTGCGTCATCAATTTGCTGCATTTAGGACACGTGAATATCTGAATTTATTCTGAATATCAACACGTCGTCCAAATAAGCCCCACAAAATGATTCCAAACCTTGGCACGAATTCTTACTGAAAGTTGCAGATGCATTTCGGATTCTAAAACTCATGTAACGCCACAGGTAATGTCCATGGGGTGTTACGAACCCACCGTATACGGAACCAAAGCAATATGGTGAGAAATCTCACTCCTCCCAACCTGTCCAACAAGGCATCCATCTTGGCATTTCAATTTCCGAACATCGGGTGCACAGTCGCCCCGTGCCGTCCTGTTTAGGCACCACCAGAATTGGTGCCGCCCACGGGCTACCGGAAACCTCGATAATTCCCAATTTCAACAAATCGCAAGTTTTCTGATTACTAAGCGTGACTGATCAGGGTGAAGTCGATACGGTACTTGCCGCACTGATTTAGAACCTGGCTTCAGTTGAATTTGATGTTCTAATCGGCAGCTGTCTTGAAGTGAATGTCTTGTTCTGTCTCTAACAAGCGGTCTCGACAAGTTTCGCGTTAACTGTCTTGCAATCATGCGCTAGAAACTGAAACTGGAATCTACGATAAACAGTAATTCTGGTTAACGCGCGAGTCACACAATACTGGAAGCAATTCAATTCTCTTAAAGTGGACAAAGTCTGAGAGAGAACCTGAAATTGTGAAGTTTGCGTTTACGCAATTGGAAGTTGTTGACAAACTAGTCTGTTACTAATGTAAAACCACCATAACCATAACAACTTCGAGTTTCTCGGGGTGAGTAAGGATATGCGCAAATTTATAATTTCGTTCAGCATTTGGTATCGAATTTGCATATAAATTTGCGTATAGAATATTTCAGACGTGTCTAAAACGACTTTCTGTATGCTATTCATGAGAAAGGCTGAAGAAGAGGTATCGAAAAAGATAAAACGCGGCAATATAAAAACTGTTCTTGGGAATTGGTATTATTTGCATTATAAGTTTCAAATTGAAATTACAGATGAACCCTATTCCCGAAAACTGATACGTTAGTATTTTATGGGTTTTTATATACATGTAAGATCTCTTGTCTTTTCGTAGTGTCTCGAACCTAGTGTCTCGGTCTTGGTAACTCACTGGCTGGGTCTTGGTCTCGTTCTCGGTCTCGACACCACACTGCCTCGGCCTCGTCTTGGTCTTAAAGTTTCAAGTCTTGCATACAATACTGGTCAATGGTAAACATTACTTTCGATACTACGGCCAGCAATGCATGTCAGTGCCGCGTGTGTGGTCCTGCAACAAAGAATTGGCCGTGCATTGCTTTGGTCTGTATGCCGTCATCACGTTGTAGAAGTTATTTTAACACACGTTTTCAGCGACTTGTACATGAAGCATGAAAATCACCTGAAGTAACTTCTATTTAGCTTTCTGACACAGTTCCTCAAGGAATCGACGAGACACTCAGTTCATTCGATCCCGCGACCTTTCTCAATTAATTCTAACTGTTTCTCAGGTTACTGCGCGAAATAAGAGTGCAGAAGCAGGTGCTGGATCAAACATTCTACCTAATCTAAGCAGAGAGCACCAGCGAGAAGACTATAAGAAGTTTAGTGAATTTTGTTTGCTGTGCATTGGTCCAGAAAATAGATAATTTAACTTTCGTTGACTATTCGTCTACAGAGCTCGATGGATGTCCAAAATTTGTTACTTCTTGAAGAGCTGTTTTATGCCCGGGGCAGAAGTTGCGCAGCTTCGTGTGTCTGGTATTTCACTTTTGTGTGTGCGTGGCAGAGAAATTGTAGATAGTTGACGCCCTTGCATTTACTAGAACCTCATGAACTACACACAAGTCAGTTCTGAAATGTATCTGAAAGCGTATAAAAGCATCGAAGTGTCATCTGTGTCACTTGTGTTCTGAAATGGTGCCCCTTGCTTTGTTCAATGACATTGCTTCAAAGCCTGAATTGCAGTACTTAGCTGAGATTTAGCAGTGACTCCAGGTGACTCTCCCGCACGATTGCTACGGAACTAGCTTCGGAAAGCAAAACTTTTCATCAGAAATCATTGCCACAACAAGATTTGGAGATTTGTTTACAGAGATTTGGATATTCATGGTACATGTTCAGCTTCTCAGAGATACACATGAATTTTCTTGACGACGACATTGAAAACTGGCCAGGTCATCCATCGTTTCTGTCGTTACAGATGAAGTTAAGTTCTGTCAATGTTATCAACGACAGTGCGGAACGCGGCGTGAAACTAAGTGCAGACTTTCTAGATGCAGCCAGAATCGAGGAGAATTATCAGAACATTCTTCAGGTTGTTGAGGCCGTCAGAAAGACAGTTCCAAGCCTGCGCAACCGCAACAGACGACGAACGCCAAGAATACATTATATAGCTGCATTCCGCGCGTTTGTTTGTTATTGTCAATATTTTCATACTGTATTTGGGTATTCTCATATCCATTTTAGTCTTTGCCGTAATGCTGTATAATTTGCTGTATAATAAGCTGTATAATTTTGGGTAAATTAATTGTTTAAATATAGCCGACACCATTAATAACAATATTTGCTCTAAATTCCAAAGAAATTCAGATGTTCGTTGTGGACCTTTACAACAAATTCCCAAATTTTTACAAATTATATATAATTTGTGAAGTGTAACACAGGAATCAGATCAAAAACCGAAATAGATAGTTTGCAAAATTTTTCTAAGTGTGATAACCCGGTGTAGTAAACCAAATACCCTCCCCCTTTTAAACATTCCCGGGTCTGTAGTGGAGTGCATTGTACCTATGTCATACACATTCCCGCTGGGGTTAGTTCTTGACTCCAGGGAAGTTAATTTTTCCTATGATAAATTGACTCGCATATCTCACGTAATAGAGCAGTTAATTCTACATCGGACAAAATTATCGGAGTTAAAAAATCGGAGTTAATTCTTCATAAGATCAATTGTTCCTAGAGTAAATTTGACACTTACTAATAAGAATAATAATGATAATAATGTATGATGGGACCGTAAATATTGTCAACATCGAGGGCCATATCCCACGTCACTATCGTACGCCTCGCCACACTCGTTACATTCATTGCAACAAAAACAGCAAAAGCAATACCACTAATAACAATGATAACAACAATAATAACAGTAACAGTAGCAACAATTACAACAACAAGAATAGATTCGCCTATTGCATTAGCTGTGGGTGTCAATTTATCCTGGGTAGAATTAACTGCCAGGAGTCAATTTGTCATATGTCGTATGTCACTATTGCATTCGGTATGGGAGTCAATTTATCCAAGGAAGAATTCACTCCCTGAGAGAGTTATGATAGGAAGAATTTATCATAGGAAGAATTAACTCTACGGGAGTGTTTATTCGCAGAGGTTAGTGTATTTATCCTATTAACAATTAATTCCAGAGTCAATATATTCTTTCTTAGAACAATGCACTCCGGGAGTTAATTTGACCGGAGGTTAATTTAGCCTCCTACACCGGCATAAAGTAACTTACTTGTGTGTCAATTATAAATGATTATTTAATCATAAATGTTTTTTCTTTACTGATAGCATTGTAAACAATATTGAATGACGTTGGCAACAAATGTGACGCCATGGGTCAAAACCTTGTCGTTAAAAGTCAAAAACAACAAAAAAACTAGTCGCATTTGTTTAATTCAGCAACATTCAATACTTTTTACAGAATCGGAAATAGCTCTTCTTTAACTTAAGTTTCAATCGCTTGGCTTTGTCATTAATTGCAATTTGTTGCAGGTCGGATTATGAAATCTAGGTCATTCACCTTTTGAAAACAAGCATATTTTGGCAATCCAAATCTTGAAATCACATGCGTCAAAATATCATTTTCCTATAACTAACTATTTTAATTTAAGGTTTTTTAATCCAGTTAGTAAAATATCATATATTTTGTAATAATTATGCTATAAAACAATTCGTCATATTTTACACATTTGGCTATTTCGTCCTTTATCACGACATCTAAACCTCACAAATATAAACGAGAGTTGCTCATCAAATTATACCATTTTCATAGGTAGAAAAGGCGAAACCGGAAAACCAGGAGAAAACGGGATCCCAGGTATATTATAATTATTATTTGTAATAAAATTTTATAAGCATCTCCATTGCTAGGACTTTGACAGTGCCAGTCCCAAGTCTGGAGAAAGGATGAGGTTGACACCAAATCATCTTCGATATGGAACGGTGTCGATAAAAAATCAACACACATGAAATTTTATATTTCCCTTCTTCAAAAGTTCTTTACTCGGAAGTGTGCACGTTTCGATGACGTAACCTCAGTTGTGAGCGAAGGACTTGCTCAAGGTTACTACCCTGGTGACGCCTCGGACACTCAGTTCGCACAGAGCGTTACGGGCCGACCGCTCTAACCAATCGGCCACCGTGCCGCACAATATTGTACACTATAAATCAAATGTATCAATACATAAATTTCCCTGTGTTGATATAATATTTATTTGGTTGTCTAGATAGGTTTGCTCACTGACTGAATTTGCTAATAAATACGAAGCTGAACAATCTGATTTCAGAATTAAACCCAGTTACCAGAACACCGTGTACACAATACAACACAATTTGCAACAATAATACAACATAGTGCAATAAAATACATTACAACTATCGCCCTTCTTAAAATTTGTCTAGAAGTACACACACGCCTTGACAACACAGCTACTGTTGTGCGACTGAGCAATTGTGCGCGAAGGTCCCAAGCAGTAAACTGCTCGAATGAGGGTCGAACTAACCAATCGGGCCTACATGATACAACATGCCTTCGCGATGACTTTCCTCGATAATCATTTCCATTTAGGAAACGATTTCAGTGCCAGTAATATTTTGGGATTTCACACATTTACTAAGAGTTATAATAACTGATATTGCTTCTTTAGGGAAAGATGGTTTTCGTGGATCAGATGGAGCTAAAGGAACTATCGGACAAAAGGGCGAACCTGGTAGTCTATATATGCATTGTTCATGAAAATATATACTGTTGAAACTTTGAGACGACAGAATTTTTGACTTGTGAGTGTTGAATAGCTACTTCCCAACACCCAGTGCTTATTCATTGACTATACGCATTTATAGAAGAGCTAGTTCCTTCCAATATGGGACTCTGTAGGCAGTTCCTTAAATAGAAACTGGTGGCGCCAGTATGCGCATAGGTCTAAGAAATTTTATTAATTGGCCATGCGTTGTTTATTCATGTTGTTCCGATCGATTGCTGGCGTAAGAATTAAAATGTAATTCCATTATGGATAAATACATAAATTTGAACACTAGAAATGGAGAGAGGAGAGAGCAACATATGTCTCATTTTTACGTCCAACCACAGCGGACTTTCCATTTACCGCTGCGCGAGCAAGAAAATTATAAATACTGCATGCAGGTTAAAACCTTCAGATCTAATAGGTTGCCGTCGTCTTTTCCTTTTAATTTTTACAATACGTTGGCAATTTATAATTTGGCTAACTTTTACATTACTTTGCGCGAAGAAACATACATCACACACAATTTTACCTCGGGTAACTTACCCACATTTGATACTGGCGCCATATATTTCACAGAGACCCTATTTCATTAATTCACATTTATTCTACAAACCTTTTAGAATTTAGTTCCTCTGCTATATTTTTGACATTATAATAATAGATTTGTCATTTAACCAGGCATTCAAGGACCTCCAGGCGTCAAAGGAGCAAACGGATTAATAGGAGAAAAAGGCTCTAACGGTGAAAATGGTGCCCCTGGACGAAGGGGAGAAAAGGGAGATAAAGGAGACAAAGGCGAAGTCATTCTCCAAGTTCGAAATTGCTCGTGTAAGACATGTGTTGCCATTGGAAACATTTATTCTTATTTTCGAGTTCGTTTTAGTTTGTGGATTAGAAACAAACATCTGCTGCATAAAACGAGTTTTCTAATAAGTATATGCATCGCGTTGGAAAACCCCCATTCAGCAAATAAGAGTGGGTTGTGGCGAGCCCGAAGTGTCAGCTTTACTTTTCAGTTAGTTCTTTAATACTTATTCAGATTTATCGGTGATGATAATGATGATGATGACAAAGGCGAAGTCGTTGTCCAAGTTCGAAATTGCTGAGGCCGCTCACGATACACATTACTCCACCGGGTGCAGTTCAACTAAACTAGAGTAAACAAAATGTTCGATTCGAGTTTCAGAATACCGTTATTCGCGTATTGTTGTTCACATTAAATACATCAAATAACTTTAGTATACCTGCAGTTTTAAAATGGAATGGAATCTTATCGGGTAATGAGTATTCTGGCGCATTTTAGCATTGACGGCGGCGAACTCGCAGTAAGATACCCGTTTCGTTAAATTAACATGTATTTCACCTCAGCGTCTTGTGTCTTAACCACTAGTCCAACAACGTTATGACCTGTGATTTTTCACCGGTTAACAGATAGTTTCAAAATAATTTGGCGACAGAGTCTCAATATGAGCCATCACCAGATGGTTGATGGTAGGATTGGAAAGACATGACATTGAAATTTGTCATTAGGGATAGGAGCACCCTAATGATGATGACGATGCGTAATTTTTTCATGAATTTAGGTCCGCAAGGCCCTAAAGGACACAAGGGAGAACCCGGCTGTACGTATATAATATTTCATATTCTAATTCATAAACCGATTAACAATATGACCTGATGTCTATTTTATAAACTGGTAATATTGATAACATCTAAAGACGAAGGAATGTTGGCAGTGCAACTTTTAGAACATTGAAGAGCAAGTGTTAGAACGTTTCAAAACTGTAAGAAACGCTTAATTTATAAAATTAAGTTTTGAACGTTTAAGAACAACCATGTTCGGTTTGATTTGCAGACGTCAACTCTGATTCACTGGTTACCTGGATGAAAGATTTTGACAAACAGCCAAACGGTATGTGCAATAAGAACAATTGCCAAATTAATCGTGCATTTTAAGGTTTCAAAAGTTAGTTATTCAAACTGGGTAATTAATTTCTTTAATTGCGCAATGTAACGCCTTAGTTTCAAAGCGTTACAACGCATTGGAGCACCGGTAGATAACTGTCATAACTCTGGTGAATCAGAAATGCAAAGCTTCGGGGAGCAGAACCAGTCTGACCAGAACAGAAATCGGCGCCAAGTAAAACATTCCGCATGGACTTGGGCGTGTTCCGGTTCCCAACATCAGTAGAACATACGCCCAAATGAACTCGCGCCAGGCAACTCTTGGTAATTGGCATTGGATATATTGAGCTTATAAACTCGATAACTACTTTTAAGCCTGTCACAGATCTGCAGCACTGGATCTGCGCTGAATGCGTCCTCTGGTTGGTAAAAAGACCGAAGCATGCTGATTCGGTCAGCAAACTCCTCATCAAGGATAACGTAACGGTAACGCAGCATGTATAGCGAAAGCAAAGAAGGAAAAAAACAGCTGAGAGTGCACCTAAATAAACCTTTGCCAGTTTGTTGCTGATTGTCGGGTTTCAAGTCAAATGTCTGTCAGAGGCAGAGCCATGCGTGTCGTCACCAATAATCTGATTAAGGACCCCACATTCAGAAGTTGCATAAAATATGAAAATTGTGGCTGGGTGTCGAACTCACATGACATTGACACAGAAGACTCCAACTCAGCAGAGGTAAAGATGAGTTCAGATGGTGTCAGTCAGTTCTTACAGAGAAGAAGGTATAACGAGGAATAGTAAATTAGTCAGTACAAACTGCGACTTCACGCCAAGGCAAGGTTACATGGCATGGACAATACTTCAGCAGCACACATTGGGTCAGTGAACTCACATGACATCTATCTGTATAATTACATAAGTCACGTGCTTTTCCGTCACAACTAAGGCGCGAAGTTGGACAGAAGTTGACTGAAATATTAAAAGTTGACCTGCATATTTGCCGCTCAAAGGCGCGTGATTGGACAGAAGTTGACATAAATTTTTTCGTTGCTTGACTTTTGCAAAATGGGTCAGATTCGCGTTTCAGACAAGTTTTATTCACATCTGTAAATTGCAGTTATTAAAATTAAACACATCGTGTAATGTAAGTATATTTGCATTCATTCGAATGAAATGCACACTTAATGGATGAAACTCGATTTGGAATCTGTTGAATCGCCGTTACTAATATACGCGGGCAAACCACGTTATTCAGAGGGCGTTCACGGGTAAACATTGCGGCGGATTCTTCACGGTTTAACAGCTAGTATATAATAATCTTGCACAATACAATACGATAATAATGTTGCACCAATAATTTCTACATCTCAAATTTCTCGCAGTGCAGGCTAATTTTTCAAGTGTCAATTTAAGATCCAGGGCATATTATAGGGGCTTGGTCTTCCTGTGTGGGAATCAATTAATCTGTTTAAGCAGATGTTAAATGTGTGGAAAAGTTTAATTATTCTCATCATTCGACGTAACAGTTAAATTACACGATTTCATTCATTCAGGAAACAGTTCGTCTTCTAGCAACCCAACGGCGCATTTTCCATCTGAAAGTAAGTATTCAATTTTGTCTAAATAGGTGAATTATTGCGAAATGAATAATCCAAAATCATAAATCAGCTATTCGAAAGTACGCAGATAAGGAATTTATCAGATAGAGTTTACCGCACAAATAGAGCGACTATGGAGCGGCAAAACCGGCGTAATTACATAGATACGTATTGCTTTTTGACACTTTGTCCACGCTTTAAATCACATTCAGCAAATCTTCAAACTTAAATCACTTTCAACAGAAGACAATCGGAAATCTAAGTTGTTCAATTTATTCATATCTGTTTTATTTTGTCTGATCGCAGTTGCGCTGATACTAGCAACATCTTTGTTTATAAGCACAGGTTGCAGACTTCGACTAGTCAGTAAACCACAATTCCAGAAACAGACAGGAACAGTATGGGGTGCCTGGCTCATAGATCTGTCAACCAAGGAAAGCTTCGGCAAAGTTTGGAATACTAGGCATTATACTGACAATGTTCTATACGAATACTCGACGATGACAAATTTTCGCAAAGATAGAATCAGCAGAATATATGATTTACAGTATCATTTTTTTGGAACTGGCCATGTTGTATTTAAAGGTAATTTTTATTACCACAGAGCAGGATACAGTGAAATAGTACAATATAGCCTAAGCGAACAGGCTACGACTGCTAGATTATCAGTCGACGGTGCTACATTTAATGGTGGTGTGTTCCTGTACTCAACTGAATACAATTACTTTGATCTCTCTGTCGACGAAAATGGTCTTTGGGCTATTTATTCGAATGAGTCTGATATAGAAACAATAATGGTTGCTAAAATAAATGACACTGATTTTTCATTAGGCTTAGTTCTAAACGTATCTGTTGATAGACGGCAATATGGAAATGGTTTTGTGGCGTGTGGAACGCTATATTTGGTGCGCGATACTCGTGCTAAAACAACTCATATCGATTATGCATATGATTTATTCATGCGACAAACTGTACCTGTTCATCTTAAATTTATCAACCCATTCCAGATGAACAACATGGTCACGTATATACCAGAGTTTAGAAATATTTTTTCATGGGATAAAGGAAATCAACTAATTTACAACGTTACATTATAAATTGACTGCATCGCAAATTTGCAGATATTATTTGTTTATAATGGCAAATGGTAAAGCCAGAATGTTGGGACCAATATTGTACGAGAACTATGTATATAATAATATATGTATTTGGTGGCGTCCTTATTTCCACAAAGAGGGCCAAGTTATATCTAGTTTGCCTTTTTCCACTCAACTTAATTTATTGTTTAAAGTGTTAGAGAACAAAAGTGTTTATTAATCAAATTGTTGTTCTTTTGTGAAGGGCTTAGTCATGAGCATCTTCGTAGAGTGATCTCTACGAAGATAATGAAGACAAAAGACGAAGAAGAAGAAGACGAAGAAGAAGAAGAAGAAGAGGAGAAGTAGTGGCTGAAGGAGTGGAATGTGAATGTGAAGGGTTAAAGGAGGGAGAAGAGA
This sequence comes from Bimastos eiseni, assembly GCA_959347315.1. Classification (NCBI taxonomy): domain Eukaryota; kingdom Metazoa; phylum Annelida; class Clitellata; order Crassiclitellata; family Lumbricidae; genus Bimastos; species Bimastos eiseni. Next base: position 33,685,400 of record OY365809.1, on the reverse strand, counting down.
ACTATGAGGAAGTTTAAGAGGAAGAGAAAGAGAAGGAGGAAGAAAAAGAAGAAGACGGTGATGATGACGACGACGACGACATCGACGACGACGTTAATGATAATGATGATTATTAATATTGAGATTGAGATGATAACGATGAATATTGTGATTATGAATTTAGTGATAAGTGAAATGTCGAATGGTTTTCTGAATGGAAATAGCTAGACAAAAACAAAAAGATAAAAACAAGAATAAAAGACGCACTTTCAATAACAAACATAAAACATCAAGACAAAGGGCAGAGAGAAACAAACAAGAAAGGTCTTGTCAGAGTTTGCATGTATTAGAAATATGCTCGCAGTTTCAAATTTTGCGAAGAAATGAAAGTGCGTCTTTTCGAGGATTAATACTTGCTACGAGGACTAAAATGACTTGTGGCTTAGACGGTCTTGTCAGAATTTGCATTGTGAGAATGAAGTGTGTAGTAGTTCGTCGTCCCTCTAGGCCATCTCAGCGATGAAGTGCAGCCTCTGCAGCCTTTCTAGGAAGCCCTCTAGACGGCCTTGGTCCTCTGCTGATGCCCACCAAGCTGGGGAAGCATGGAGGAATAGATGGTGGTACATTTTTCAACTGCGTACAGGCCTTCGGCGGGGAGCCTACCTCGATCAAAGACCATGCCACAGGAGGGCGTGTATGGATTCAGCACAGACGCCCAGCACCCGATTAACGTAAGACGCACGCAAGTCACTACAAGTATTTCATCTTCTTCACACGCGCGATTCCCTGCAGGAGGGGCGGTATTGCGCAGCCTTGTCATTTAGCATTTCTCTGGTCTTGGTCGTATTGAGGCGAAGATTGTTTGCCTCAGTCCATCGATGCAGAGTCGCGAGCTCAAGAGCGTTAGTGTCTCTCATCGAGCCAGCAAAAAATTTCACCATTCTGCTGCGTTAATGGAGTGGGTGCATGTCAGAGGCGTTAATAAGAACAAATCACAGCGATAATTCGTTACTGTATATCACGATACTCTAACAAATATAGAAGGCTATAGTGGCGATCAACGTTTGCAAATTACCCGTTTACACACAAATTTTTCTGACTATATAATCTCATTGTTGCTGGTCGGGAAAATGCATAGACCGCATTACTCAAGACGTCTTAGGCTCAGATAAATAACATAGCGTGAAATTTTCAAACTCTCTGGTAATAATAAAGGCGATAAGGTATTGGTACAATGAACGGTGTGATGTGTTTATTGACGGCCAATGTCATAATCATGAAAAGATGAAAATATTTCAATATGGGACAAAAATAATCATGCTGATTTCTCAGAAAAAGTGAAATACCCCAGATTACTTATTTATCATATAGGGAAATGGGCTTGAGCAGCCCAACATTGTGGTGACTATTTCTGGCCTAGAATAGATTGCTTAAATATCAGACGACAGCTCTATTCTGATTCCCGCCTAAAGCTACAATGTTATTTGTAAGGCCGTTTGGATATCACTCTGCAGGCGAATATGACAACGCTCATAGTTCAAACTGCTTCGTTGCCAATGTTATTTGTAAGGCCGTTTGGAGATCACTCTGCAGGCGAATATGACAACGAAAATCAAAATCAAAAATTGTTCAGATTGACGCTAGTCCGCGACGACGCCAGTTCAAACTTCAAGTGTCTCTCGCTCATAGTTTTTGTATGCTGTTTGCAAAATACTGACAAAGTTATATGAGTTCTTAGAATCTGTTACGCCAAAACGATAAATCGCCGTTATCCCATTTCAAACTGCTTCGTTGCCAATTGTTGCAGCGACAGCATTATATTCCCAAAATAGAAGTTTGATTACGTCATAGAAAAGTCAGTCTGCTATTGGTCAAATAAGTCGTTTGCACGAGTTAGCAACCCCTTAAGCGTGTTATAAATTTTGTATATTCTTTATACAAGTGTGTAATTAATTTTGGGTTTATTGATTATAGGTAGACTGATATTTGCAGGTGTATAAAATGATGCAATTTCTCACTGCTCTGAGAAACCTAACAATAATCATAGTTTTAAAATAAGTATTATTGCTGAACTCTATTGCGGCAATAAATGATGTAAAATAGCCCAAAATGCCACCCATCTCTTGACCACGCAAGCGGCGATCGGATTTCGGCAATCTTAACTTATTTGTAATAATTATTTTGTCTGAAACAGTAACGTGATAAGAATTTAATTTAATTTTCTATCATCATCACTGTCTAAATCGGAAAAATTATATTGTCACTTTCAACAAAAAGCGATGTATTTCGTCGCTGCATAAGTTACATTTGCTACCAAACGACCACGTAGGCTACACAACAATCGCGCAACGACCAGCTATGTTTTGTATGATGTAAGTCTCATTTGTAATGTCAGTCCAACTACTGTTTAAATCGGACTACCTATTGTCATTTTCAACATAAAACGAGACATTTTGTCGCAACATAGACCACTGTTACGACCCAAAGACCACGTCCGCAACGATTGGCCCAGCGACCAGTTATTTTGGTACGAAATAGGCTTCAGATGTGTTATTTTTGATCGGTCAACCCAGTAAATGACGCAATTTATACTAGATGAATCTAGTTGGCAGCAATCGAATATTAATTATAGAAGCAACTACCACTTTGTCTTTCTCCTCAACAAAATGAAGTGGCCTTTTGCCAACAAAACCGGCCTATACCAAAACATGTGGAGCGAACTTCTAGCCTTCAACCAGGTTTGACACCGGATTTCTTTCCGCCGGACCAAACATTGATTGATGAATCGAGGTAGTTGTTCTTCTCATCTGTGAGAAACACACACTTCGTTTCGCATATTAGTGCTGAGGAGCGTTCGAGTTTCGGTGATAATAATCTGCCCTTCGACACGACGGAAGCGATGTTTATTTACCAATTTGATCGATTGCTCGCTAAATGACGTTATGCCCATATAGTCACTAGGCAAATAATCAGCAACAGATACAACTGAAAAAACTCTACGCCTACGATTAATAACGTACGCAAACCGTGCGTACAAACGAAAAATATAACGAAGGCACATTCTAGCAACTTCAAAGCAAACCGCAATTTTCATTCAACGACGGGATAGGGAAAAGACAACCATTTGACTGTCTTTTCGGTGTTGAATGTTCAAGGTTGTGTGTTGTAGCTCTAGGCTCCTACGCAACAATGTTTGATTTCAGTTGACCATTGAATTTATATGGTCCGTGAACTGGCGCGGTTCCAAAATATCCGCTACAAGCGCGAACGGCTGTCACGAGAGCTAGCGCTTCTTTCTTTATCGTTGAATAGTGCAGTTTGTGAACCTTCAGTTTCCGGCAGATGTAGCAGAGCTGGTGTTCCATCTCATCGATCACCTGAAACAGACTGCCTCCCACACAACTCTGAGGCGCGTCTACGGCCAAACAAAGCTGAACATCGTAGTCAGGCGGTTTCAAATTAGGAGTCGAGGACAACCTTGACTTCAGATCAAGGAATGCTCTCTGAGCTTAGTTTGTCCAGGAAACGCTTTATTTGTGTTTTATTTCTTTTTAATAAGGCGGTTAATGGCAACGTGACATCAGCATATTGCCTCGCTGCACTGACAAAGATTGAACTTGTTCTTTGTCGTCGGTTGCGGAAATTTCATTAACGCTTCGACTTCTTGAATTCGTTGTTGAATGGAATTCAAACTCACATTGTAACCCAAATATCCAAGTATGCGTCTGCGAAACACACTTCTTTAGATTTAATTTTATATGTGCGTCATCAATTTGCTGCATTTAGGACACGTGAATATCTGAATTTATTCTGAATATCAACACGTCGTCCAAATAAGCCCCACAAAATGATTCCAAACCTTGGCACGAATTCTTACTGAAAGTTGCAGATGCATTTCGGATTCTAAAACTCATGTAACGCCACAGGTAATGTCCATGGGGTGTTACGAACCCACCGTATACGGAACCAAAGCAATATGGTGAGAAATCTCACTCCTCCCAACCTGTCCAACAAGGCATCCATCTTGGCATTTCAATTTCCGAACATCGGGTGCACAGTCGCCCCGTGCCGTCCTGTTTAGGCACCACCAGAATTGGTGCCGCCCACGGGCTACCGGAAACCTCGATAATTCCCAATTTCAACAAATCGCAAGTTTTCTGATTACTAAGCGTGACTGATCAGGGTGAAGTCGATACGGTACTTGCCGCACTGATTTAGAACCTGGCTTCAGTTGAATTTGATGTTCTAATCGGCAGCTGTCTTGAAGTGAATGTCTTGTTCTGTCTCTAACAAGCGGTCTCGACAAGTTTCGCGTTAACTGTCTTGCAATCATGCGCTAGAAACTGAAACTGGAATCTACGATAAACAGTAATTCTGGTTAACGCGCGAGTCACACAATACTGGAAGCAATTCAATTCTCTTAAAGTGGACAAAGTCTGAGAGAGAACCTGAAATTGTGAAGTTTGCGTTTACGCAATTGGAAGTTGTTGACAAACTAGTCTGTTACTAATGTAAAACCACCATAACCATAACAACTTCGAGTTTCTCGGGGTGAGTAAGGATATGCGCAAATTTATAATTTCGTTCAGCATTTGGTATCGAATTTGCATATAAATTTGCGTATAGAATATTTCAGACGTGTCTAAAACGACTTTCTGTATGCTATTCATGAGAAAGGCTGAAGAAGAGGTATCGAAAAAGATAAAACGCGGCAATATAAAAACTGTTCTTGGGAATTGGTATTATTTGCATTATAAGTTTCAAATTGAAATTACAGATGAACCCTATTCCCGAAAACTGATACGTTAGTATTTTATGGGTTTTTATATACATGTAAGATCTCTTGTCTTTTCGTAGTGTCTCGAACCTAGTGTCTCGGTCTTGGTAACTCACTGGCTGGGTCTTGGTCTCGTTCTCGGTCTCGACACCACACTGCCTCGGCCTCGTCTTGGTCTTAAAGTTTCAAGTCTTGCATACAATACTGGTCAATGGTAAACATTACTTTCGATACTACGGCCAGCAATGCATGTCAGTGCCGCGTGTGTGGTCCTGCAACAAAGAATTGGCCGTGCATTGCTTTGGTCTGTATGCCGTCATCACGTTGTAGAAGTTATTTTAACACACGTTTTCAGCGACTTGTACATGAAGCATGAAAATCACCTGAAGTAACTTCTATTTAGCTTTCTGACACAGTTCCTCAAGGAATCGACGAGACACTCAGTTCATTCGATCCCGCGACCTTTCTCAATTAATTCTAACTGTTTCTCAGGTTACTGCGCGAAATAAGAGTGCAGAAGCAGGTGCTGGATCAAACATTCTACCTAATCTAAGCAGAGAGCACCAGCGAGAAGACTATAAGAAGTTTAGTGAATTTTGTTTGCTGTGCATTGGTCCAGAAAATAGATAATTTAACTTTCGTTGACTATTCGTCTACAGAGCTCGATGGATGTCCAAAATTTGTTACTTCTTGAAGAGCTGTTTTATGCCCGGGGCAGAAGTTGCGCAGCTTCGTGTGTCTGGTATTTCACTTTTGTGTGTGCGTGGCAGAGAAATTGTAGATAGTTGACGCCCTTGCATTTACTAGAACCTCATGAACTACACACAAGTCAGTTCTGAAATGTATCTGAAAGCGTATAAAAGCATCGAAGTGTCATCTGTGTCACTTGTGTTCTGAAATGGTGCCCCTTGCTTTGTTCAATGACATTGCTTCAAAGCCTGAATTGCAGTACTTAGCTGAGATTTAGCAGTGACTCCAGGTGACTCTCCCGCACGATTGCTACGGAACTAGCTTCGGAAAGCAAAACTTTTCATCAGAAATCATTGCCACAACAAGATTTGGAGATTTGTTTACAGAGATTTGGATATTCATGGTACATGTTCAGCTTCTCAGAGATACACATGAATTTTCTTGACGACGACATTGAAAACTGGCCAGGTCATCCATCGTTTCTGTCGTTACAGATGAAGTTAAGTTCTGTCAATGTTATCAACGACAGTGCGGAACGCGGCGTGAAACTAAGTGCAGACTTTCTAGATGCAGCCAGAATCGAGGAGAATTATCAGAACATTCTTCAGGTTGTTGAGGCCGTCAGAAAGACAGTTCCAAGCCTGCGCAACCGCAACAGACGACGAACGCCAAGAATACATTATATAGCTGCATTCCGCGCGTTTGTTTGTTATTGTCAATATTTTCATACTGTATTTGGGTATTCTCATATCCATTTTAGTCTTTGCCGTAATGCCTGAAAAGCTGTATAATTTTGGGTAAATTAATTGTTTAAATATAGCCGACACCATTAATAACAATATTTGCTCTAAATTCCAAAGAAATTCAGATGTTCGTTGTGGACCTTTACAACAAATTCCCAAATTTTTACAAATTATATATAATTTGTGAAGTGTAACACAGGAATCAGATCAAAAACCGAAATAGATAGTTTGCAAAATTTTTCTAAGTGTGATAACCCGGTGTAGTAAACCAAATACCCTCCCCCTTTTAAACATTCCCGGGTCTGTAGTGGAGTGCATTGTACCTATGACATACACATTCCCGCTGGGGTTAGTTCTTGACTCCAGGGAAGTTAATTTTTCCTATGATAAATTGACTCGCATATCTCACGTAATAGAGCAGTTAATTCTACATCGGACAAAATTATCGGAGTTAAAAATCGGAGTTAATTCTTCATAAGATCAATTGTTCCTAGAGTAAATTTGACACTTACTAATAAGAATAATAATGATAATAATGTATGATGGGACCGTAAATATTGTCAACATCGAGGGCCATATCCCACGTCACTATCGTACGCCTAGCCACACTCGTTACATTCATTGCAACAAAAACAGCAAAAGCAATACCACTAATAATAATGATAACAACAATAATAACAGTAACAGTAGCAACAATTACAACAACAAGAATAGATTCGCCTATTGCATTAGCTGTGGGTGTCAATTTATCCTGGGTAGAATTAACTGCCAGGAGTCAATTTGTCATATGTCGTATGTCACTATTGCATTCGGTATGGGAGTCAATTTATCCAAGGAAGAATTCACTCCCTGAGAGAGTTATGATAGGAAGAATTTATCATAGGAAGAATTAACTCTACGGGAGTGTTTATTCGCAGAGGTTAGTGTATTTATCCTATTAACAATTAATTCCAGAGTCAATATATTCTTTCTTAGAACAATGCACTCCGGGAGTTAATTTGACCGGAGGTTAATTTAGCCTCCTACACCGGCATAAAGTAACTTACTTGTGTGTCAATTATAAATGATTATTTAATCATAAATGTTTTTTCTTTACTGATAGCATTGTAAACAATATTGAATGACGTTGGCAACAAATGTGACGCCATGGGTCAAAACCTTGTCGTTAAAAGTCAAAAACAACAAAAAAACTAGTCGCATTTGTTTAATTCAGCAACATTCAATACTTTTTACAGAATCGGAAATAGCTCTTCTTTAACTTAAGTTTCAATCGCTTGGCTTTGTCATTAATTGCAATGTCGTGCAGGTCGGAGTATGAAATTGTCGTTGAATATTGTCGTTGACAATATTCACCTTTTGAAAATGTGCGACTGAGCAATCGTTTGGCTTTGTCATTAAATGCAATTTGCTGCAGGTCGGAGTATGAAATCTAGGTCGTTCACCATTTGAATACATGCATATTTTGGCAATCCAAATCTTGAAATCACATGCGTCAAAATATCATTTTCCTATAACTAACTATTTTAATTTAAGGTTTTTTAATCCAGTTAGTAAAATATCATATATTTTGTAATAATTATGCTATAAAACAATTCGTCATATTTTACACATTTGGCTATTTCGTCCTTTATCACGACATCTAAACCTCACAAATATAAACGAGAGTTGCTCATCAAATTATACCATTTTCATAGGTAGAAAAGGCGAAACCGGAGAACCAGGAGAAAACGGGATGCCAGGTATATTATAATTATTATTTGTAATAAAATTTTATAAGCATCTCCATTGCTAGGACTTTGACAGTGCCAGTCCCAAGTCTGGAGAAAGGATGAGGTTGACACCAAATCATCTTCGATATGGAACGGTGTCGATAAAAAATCAACACACATGAAATTTTATATTTCCCTTCTTCAAAAGTTCTTTACTCGGAAGTGTGCACGTTTCGATGACGTAACCTCAGTTGTGAGCGAAGGACTTGCTCAAGGTTACTACCCTGGTGACGCCTCGGACACTCAGTTCGCACAGAGCGTTACGGGCCGACCGCTCTAACCAATCGGCCACCGTGCCGCACAATATTGTACACTATAAATCAAATGTATCAATACATAAATTTCCCTGTGTTGATATAATATTTATTTGGTTGTCTAGATAGGTTTGCTCACTGACTGAATTTGCTAATAAATACGAAGCTGAACAATCTGATTTCAGAATTAAACCCAGTTACCAGAACACCGTGTACACGATACAACACAATTTGCAACAATAATACAACATAGTGCAATAAAATACATTACAACTATCGCCCTTCTTAAAATTTGTCTAGAAGTACACACACGCCTTGACAACACAACTACTGTTGTGCGACTGAGCAATTGTGCGCGAAGGTCCCAAGCAGTAAACTGCTCGAATGAGGGTCGAACTAACCAATCGGGCCTACATGATACAACATGCCTTCGCGATGACTTTCCTCTATAATCATTTCCATTTAGGAAGCGATTTCAGTGCCAGTAATATTTTGGGATTTCACACATTTACTAAGAGTTATAATAACTGATATTGCGTCTTTAGGGAAAGATGGTTTTCGTGGATCAGATGGAGCTAAAGGAACTATCGGACAAAAGGGCGAACCTGGTAGTCTATATATGCATTGTTCATGAAAATATATACTGTTGAAACTTTGAGACGACAGAATTTTTGACTTGTGAGTGTTGAATAGCTACTTCCCAACACCCAGTGCTTATTCATTGACTATACGCATTTATAGAAGAGCTAGTTCCTTCCAATATGGGACTCTGTAGGCAGTTCCTTAAATAGAAACTGGTGGCGCCAGTATGCGCATAGGTCTAAGAAATTTTATTAATTGGCCATGCGTTGTTTATTCATGTTGTTCCGATCGATTGCTGGCGTAAGAATTAAAATGTAATTCCATTATGGATAAATACATAAATTTGAACACTAGAAATGGAGAGAGGAGAGAGCAACATATGTCTCATTTTTACGTCCAACCACAGCGGACTTTCCATTTACCGCTGCGCGAGCAAGAAAATTATAAATACTGCATGCAGGTTAAAACCTTCAGATCTAATAGGTTGCCGTCGTCTTTTCCTTTTAATTTTTACAATACGTTGGCAATTTATAATTTGGCTAACTTTTACATTACTTTGCGCGAAGAAACATACATCACACACAATTTTACCTCGGGTAACTTACCCACATTTGATACTGGCGCCATATATTTCACAGAGACCCTATTTCATTAATTCACATTTATTCTACAAACCTTTTAGAATTTAGTTCCTCTGCTATATTTTTGACATTATAATAATAGATTTGTCATTTAACCAGGCATTCAAGGACCTCCAGGCGTCAAAGGAGCAAACGGATTAATAGGAGAAAAAGGCTCTAACGGTGAAAATGGTGCCCCTGGACGAAGGGGAGAAAAGGGAGATAAAGGAGACAAAGGCGAAGTCATTCTCCAAGTTCGAAATTGCTCGCGTAAGACATGTGTTGCCATTGGAAACATTTATTCTTATTTTCGAGTTCGTTTTAGTTTGTGGATTAGAAACAAACATCTGCTGCATAAAACGAGTTTTCTAATAAGTATATGCATCGCGTTGGAAAACCCCCATTCAGCAAATAAGAGTGGGTTGTGACGAGCCCGAAGTGTCAGCTTTACTTTTCAGTTAGTTCTTTAATACTTATTCAGATTTATCGGTGATGATAATGATGATGATGACAAAGGCGAAGTCGTTGTCCAAGTTCGAAATTGCTGAGGCCGCTCACGATACACATTACTCCACCGGGTGCAGTTCAACTAAACTAGAGTAAACAAAATGTTCGATTCGAGTTTCAGAATACCGTTATTCGCGTATTGTTGTTCACATTAAATACATCAAATAACTTTAGTATACCTGCAGTTTTAAAATGGAATGGAATTTTATCGGGTAATGAGTATTCTGGCGCATTTTAGCATTGACGGCGGCGAACTCGCAGTAAGATACCCGTTTCGTTAAATTAACATGTATTTCACCTCAGCGTCTTGTGTCTTAACCACTAGTCCAACAACGTTATGACCTGTGATTTTTCACCGGTTAACAGATAGTTTCAAAATAATTTGGCGACAGAGTCTCAATATGAGCCATCACCAGATGGTTGATGGTAGGATTGGAAAGACATGACATTGAAATTTGTCATTAGGGATAGGAGCACCCTAATGATGATGACGATGCGTAATTTTTTCATGAATTTAGGTCCGCAAGGCCCTAAAGGACACAAGGGAGAACCCGGCTGTACGTATATAATATTTCATATTCTAATTCATAAACCGATTAACAATATGACCTGATGTCTATTTTATAAACTGGTAATATTGATAACATTAAATGTATTATCTAAAGACGAAGGAATGTTGGCAGTGCAACTTTTAGAACAAGAATAGATTCGCCTATTGCATTAGCTGTGGGTGTCAATTTATCCTGGGTAGAATTAACTGCCAGGAGTCAATTTGTCATATGTCGTATGTCACTATTGCATTCGGTATGGGAGTCAATTTATCCAAGGAAGAATTCACTCCCTGAGAGAGTTATGATAGGAAGAATTTATCATAGGAAGAATTAACTCTACGGGAGTGTTTATTCGCAGAGGTTAGTGTATTTATCCTATTAACAATTAATTCCAGAGTCAATATATTCTTTCTTAGAACAATGCACTCCGGGAGTTAATTTGACCGGAGGTTAATTTAGCCTCCTACACCGGCATAAAGTAACTTACTTGTGTGTCAATTATAAATGATTATTTAATCATAAATGTTTTTTCTTTACTGATAGCATTGTAAACAATATTGAATGACGTTGGCAACAAATGTGACGCCATGGGTCAAAACCTTGTCGTTAAAAGTCAAAAACAACAAAAAAACTAGTCGCATTTGTTTAATTCAGCAACATTCAATACTTTTTACAGAATCGGAAATAGCTCTTCTTTAACTTAAGTTTCAATCGCTTGGCTTTGTCATTAATTGCAATGTCGTGCAGGTCGGAGTATGAAATTGTCGTTGAATATTGTCGTTGACAATATTCACCTTTTGAAAATGTGCGACTGAGCAATCGTTTGGCTTTGTCATTAAATGCAATTTGCTGCAGGTCGGAGTATGAAATCTAGGTCGTTCACCATTTGAATACATGCATATTTTGGCAATCCAAATCTTGAAATCACATGCGTCAAAATATCATTTTCTATAACTAACTATTTTAATTTAACATTTTTTTAATCCAGTTAGTAAAATATCATATATTTTGTAATAATTATGCTATAAAACAATTCGTCATATTTTACCCATTTTGCCTATTTCGTCCTTTATCTCAACATCTAAACCTCACAAATATGAACGAGAGTTACTCATCAAATTATACCATTTTCATAGGTAGAAAAGGCGAAACCGGAAAACCAGGAGAAAACGGGATGCCAGGTATACCATAATTATTATTTTTACAAAAATGTTATAAACACCTCCATTGCTTGGACTTTGACAGTGCCAGTCCCAGGTCTGGAGAAAGGATGAAGGCGACACTAAATCATCTTCGAGATGGAACGGTGTCGATAAAAAATCAACACACATGAAATTTTATATTTCCCTTCTTCAAAGGTTCTTTTCTCAGAAGTGTGCACGTTTCGATGACGTAACATCAGTTGTGAGCGAAGGACTTGCTCAAGGTTACTACCCTGGTGACGCCTCGGACACTCAGCGCGAACAGAGCATTACGCTCTAACAGACCGCTCGAACCAATCGGCCACCGTGTCACACAATATTGTATACTACAAATCAAATGTATCAATACATAAGTTTTCCTGTATTGATATAATATTTATTTGGTTGTCTAAATGAATTTGCTCACTGACTGAATTTGCTAATAAATACGAAGCTGAACAATCTGATTTCAGAATTAAACCCAGTTACCAGAACACCTTGTACAAGATACAACACAATTTACAACAATAATACAACATAGTACAATACAATACATTACAACTGTCATTTGATATCGCCCTTCTTAAAATTTGTCTAGAAGTACACACACGCTTCGACAACACAACTACTGTTGTGCGACTGAGCAATCGTTTGGCTTTGCCATTAAATGCAATTTGCAGCAGGTCGGATTATGAAATATAGGTCGTTCACCATTTGAATACATGCATATTTTGGCAATCCAAACCTTGAAATCACTTGCGTTAAAAAATCATTTTTCTATAGGTAACTATTTTAATTTAACATTTTTTAATCCAGTTAGTAAAATATCATATATTTTGTAATAATTATGCTATAAAACATTTAGAAACGTAGAGGGCAAGATATGTCTCATTTTTACGTCCAATCACAGCGGACTTTCCATTTACCGCTGCGCGAACAAGAAAATTATAAATATTGCATGCGGGTCCTAAGGTGGTGGAAGCGAATGTTAACTGGATCGAAGAGGGATGTATGCAACTTGGCCTCGCGCTCAACCGCAAAAAATGCGGACTCATATCTTCCGACGCCCATATCAACGACGTTAGTCAAGGCTTCCTAGGACAGTCCGCCCGGGCCAGAACATCATCGGCAGTGCTCCTAGGGGCTCCGCTCTCCCCGACGGATGCCCTGCTTTCAGCCCTCGACACTTGTGTGGCCGACCTTGGAATTGCCCTCGACAGGTTGCAACTACTCGCTAGACAAGACGCTCTACTGATCCTTAGACATTCGACCGTCTCGCCTAAACTCATGCATTTATTGCGATGCACCCCTTGCCACGACCACCCGCGTCTCTCGGCTTACGACGATCTGCTGCGAGGAGGGATCTGGGAGAATCTTCAACATTTCGATGACCGATGACCAATGGGGTCTACTCTCCCGATCAGGATGGGAGGACTGGGAATTAGGAGGGCGTCCTCGCTGGCTCTTCCCGCCTTTTTGGCTTCAGCCGCGGGCACTCTCAAGATCCAGTCCCTCATCTTAGAATCAGTAGCGGTGAAATCGGACTCGCGATGTCTACCTGGCTTCAACCTACCGAAGCCTCTGCCCCGACGACGCCAGGCCATAAACAAGCCCACTTTGACAGACCGCTGTTAAACGCGGTTCTGTCTGCACTCGAAGAAAGGCTACAGGATCCCTACGACCAGCCGAAACTAAGGGCCTTGCAGTCACCGCACGCCTCGGACTGGCTATACGCTCTCCCGCTCGTTTCTCGCGATCTCAGACTGGAGAACGATACCGTGAGGGTGGCGGTCGGCCTACGATTAGGGGTGGCCATCTTTCAGCCACACACCTGCGCATGCGGCGCCTTGGTGTCTGCCAGAGGCGCACATGGCCTGTCCTGTTCATTTGGTTTTGGCCGTCAAGCAAGACACTGTAATATCAACGACCTTATCCATCGCAGCCTCAACAGAGCCGGTATTCCAGCAGTCAAGGAACCGTCAGGTCTTTCTAGATTAGATGGAAAGAGATCGGACGGGCAGACCCTGATACCGTGGAGTGGGGGGCGGGCCTTACTTTGGTACGCGACTGTGGTGGACACAGTGGCCGCTTCTTATGTCCCCGAAACAGCTTCCACAGCTGAAGGAGCGGCGGAGCAGCCACAAGGAAACACACCAAATATTCTGAGCTAGAGAAGAATACAATTTTGTTCCAATTGCTATAGAAACCTTCGGTTCCCTCAATAGTGTTGGCCTCGCCTTTTTGTCTGAGACTGGACGCCGACTTTCGACAACTACCGATGACACCCGAGAGACAAACGTCCTTTTCCAGAACTTGTCGGCATTGATCCAACGTTTCAATGCCGTGGCTTTTCAGGGCACTATGTCAAGATTACAATCCACTGACAAGCGGCGACCCAGATGGTCTGATGACAGATCCGTTGGCAATGCCAATGATGAATAATAATAATAATAATAATAATAATAATAACAACATCAGCAATAATAATATTAATAATAACAACAACAACAGCCATAATAATAATAATAACAATAACAATAATTGTTATTATTATTATTATGGCGTTGGGTCCGAGCAATGAGACCATGAGGATGGCAGTGGGCTTACACCTACGACTCAACATCTGTGCGCCGTATCAATGTCATGGGGAGAAACCGCTTACCCGGGAGGATAACTATAATTCATATAAGACTCTATAATTCAACATCAGCAATAATAATATTAACAACAACAACAACAACAACAACAATAATAATAATAATAATAACAACAACAACAGCCATAATAATAATAATAATAATAATAATAATAATAATAATATTATAATAATAAAAAAATATTAATATTATTATTATTATGTTATTATATAATATATAAAAACAGTTCTTTAATTGTCGATCCTGGTGGGCTGTTTGAACGTGCCTCTAAACGCTACGGCGTTGAATCTTTGAGTGCAAATGGAGAGACGTTGTGCACGGTCTCCCTTGGATCTCCTGATACGGCGGTCATGCGGCGACCCAACTCCGCCAAGAACTCGCGTCCAGCGCGATTGATGGGTCCCAGTGATTCGAATGCCAGGGGAACGAAGTCATGTGTGATGGGAAGAGTAGAATACTTTGAACTCTCTCGGTCCGCGGCATGTTCAGTCAGGGGATGTAGAAGGCGGCCCACGTGTGGATAGTTGTTGCATCCCAAGCGATGTACTTCCCTCTCGCCCACGGGATGAGCGTCGCTCCATCCGGTCTCTTTCCGGCGCTCCGGATCAAACCCTGTGGCTCCTTCGAGGATGAAGCGTCTGCCTTTAAAAGGCAGACACTATAATTCAAGGCGAAGTGTCGGGCCGCTCTTCCTGCCGAATGTCTGCAAACAAGACCGTGATGTCCTACCGGGTAAGCGGTTTCTCCCCATGACATTGATACGGCGCACAGATGTTGAGTCACAGGTTAAAGCCCACTGCCATCCTCATGGCCTCATTGCTCGGACCCAACCCGCAAGAGATGACGAGAACTGTCGAGAGCCAATCTCCAGAGTGGGGTGATATCATCGCGCCCAGCCTTGCCCGGCTGAGTGGGTAATTACTGGAAGACAACACTGCAGCTTTTGTCGATATTAATCAAGGGTCTGTCCCAGACCTTCTGACTGGTCAAAGCCGATACCTCACCATCCGGGAGTTTTGGTGTGCGGGCCTCAAGAATTTCTTCCTTATGATCGTCGATCCAATCCTCCGAATCGATAACGTCGGTAACGAGCGACCTGATCGATGCAGCTGAGGCTATATAAGCTGAAGATGCCAGCATCGACACCCGTCTAATTCCTAATCCGCCGTCTCTTATCTGAAGTGTGGCCTGTTTTCATTGTATATCGCTGAGCTTGATGTTAAGGATGCTTTCTAATTCAGCTCCATTTGGTCGTCCATCTTCTCTAGAAGGGGGTGTACCCAGCAGGGTGCTGCATGTAGGAGGTAGATCAGTTTCGCCGCCCCAAAGCATGAGCGTAGCAGCATAAGTGCGGCCTGAGCCTGGAGGCAGCTCAAGTCCTTCAATGACAATTCCAGAGAATCGCTGTGTTTGAGAAGAACTTCATCCAGCGCTTGTCCCTTGAACGCCAAGAAGAATAAGTGAATCACGCTCCATCCTCCGGAAGTCTTCAAATTCCAAGTCCGTTAGTTCGATTTCAGAACAGTATTCACATTTGTTTCTGTTCAGCCGAATGCCGTGCGAATACTCAAGTTCATTGATTGCGGCCTCCTCCTTCCTGCCCCAAAGCGAGATGTCGTCAAGGTAGCCCAGTCTGAACCCGAAACGAAGCGATTGGAGAGTCGACGGTAGCGGCGGACAAAATAACAGCGGGCACAACGGATCCCTCTGTTGAGGTCCCATCTGAGACTGCACCACAAAGGAACCAAACTGGAGTATGGACTCCGGTGAGTGAGCTTGATGGATGAACGCGTATAGCTCAGGTATTGTGTCTTAGATTGCCCGAAGCATGGCATCTCTTTGTAAGGTATTGAATGCATTGGCAAAGTCCAGCTTCACAAAAACTTGATCCCGCGGCATATCCGTGACGAAGCTTCTTGCAGAGTGAACCGCTGCTTCACTTCCGCCCGGTGTTGCAATGCCCACCTGGAGTGGGCCGGAGAAGGATCCTAGTCCGGTCAAGGCGCATTTGTTTGCGCATTTCGCAGACAGCTGTCGCCAGACGTAGCCAATCACGATTGGTCTGAGACCTCCTGATTTTTTGTAAAGGGCACTGAGGGTGCCTCCGAAAAGAAGTTCTCGTATTTTCAGTGGGCACTCACCCCTCAGCAACACATTGATGAAAACGGTCAACGCTTGTAAGAGAGTCTCAGCTGATTCTCGGTTGTTGAGCAGGTCGAGTAGGTGCTGGAGTCGCAAACCATCCGGTCCCCCCAGATGATCCAGCCGGGAATGACCGTATCGGGTCCGCGACCTCTATTTCCGTGACCTGGAAAGGAACGGCTTGCGTTACTTCCGGAAAGTCAGGTTGGCAGCCCAGTTGTCTGTCGGATGCCTCTCCTGTTTAGCTGCCAAAGAATCGTGCGTCGCCTTGACGGGATAGTCTTGGCTGCAGAGGATGCGAGTGGCGGCACGAATATTGCCCTCTTCGAGTTTGGCACCAACCGCAGCCAGCCGTATATCCTAAGCACTGGAGCATCTTGCAATGCCAACATCCTCCTGCTCCGTCTCATCCCTCGTCCGCAGGACTGCTTGGCTGTCAATGCGTTTCTTGATTACCTGCGACCCGCTCTTGTTGGTTGTGCCAGTATGTTGGAGGCAAACCACATCAACTGACGCCACGCCTCAACTCCAGCTGGGTTGTTATTTACGGAGTGCAGGGTATCAGTGAGGGCCCGGGAGCAGGCGAAACGGGCTCCTTCTTGGACATGCTTCAGCAATCTGCCGTCATTCTATATAGGGTGTCGGGCAATACTATATGTGACCGCCTCGTTCACTGCTTCTACTCCTGAAGCATTTCCCGTGCGAATGCTCAACGAGACCAGATCCTCCCGCTCCTCGTCGGCTAGACCCAAGTCTGAACCAACTTCGACTGCCTTTGCATACAGCGCCTGCGCCGAACCATGGCCCAGTGGTGGCTGCTTCGAACCTGGACACGGGCTGTTTCGCGGTCCATGCAGGTGAACTGTGCCGTCTATCAGGTGCAACTGTCTAACTGAAAGGCAGCGACTACATACCCCGCTCGCCTTTTTTAATCCCTGTGCAACGTTCAGTGAATGGCCAGACTGTGGTTGAGCGATCTTGGTTTGTTTCTTGTATGGAGACGTCATTTAACTGTGTTAAATAGTCTTCCGACTCAGAGCGGGAAGTGACTGGTCTTTGTTGTTAAGATATATGGATACCCGAATAGGAAGGGAATGAAGATATATTAAGTGGGAGGAATGGAGATGTAAACACATTCGATTTAAAATGTCAGAAATGTATCGTCTTCACTGCGTTGCTATAGCAATACGCATTATGACGTCGTGGTATGCTATAAATGATTAACGGTGAAGAATATTGAGTAAAATTCTGGTCTCCGTTTGCACAGGTTACAAATTTTGATTTAAAATCCTGAAAAATCTCTATAATAATATAAGAAAATATATAAAAATCCCTGATCCTGGCAAACAGTTGAAAAGAAATTATATAAAAATCGTGCGCTGACGAACTCTCACTACTTTCAAACACTGTATAAACCTAGGAGATAAATCGGTCGACTGCCTTGAATAACGCTGCTGGTACTACTACTACTACTACTACTACTACTACTACTACTACTACTACTACTACTACTACTACTACTACTACTACTACTACTACTCCTCCTACTACTACTACTACTACTACTACTACTACTACTACTACTACTACTATTGTTATTATTATTGTTAAACTATAGCTGCACAAGAGCCTCTGAAGGCAACTGCATTGAAGCGCTGGATGCAAACTGACAATCGTTGGGATAAGTAGCTTGTCTCTCTAGGGTCTCTGGTGACACGTTTCAGAAGGCGACCCAAGTCTTTGATGAAGTCTATTCCGTCGTTGTTGACTGGGCCCATGGTCTCAAAAGCCAGTGGAACGAAGAGATAGCTAACAGCGAGCTGACTACAGTCTTCGGCATGCGGTGCTGCGGCTGCCTTGAATCGCGCCTGATGGTATATGTCGGTTTGGGCAGTGCTCAGCTCGGCAGCTGCCTTCTGCAGTAGTGGCTTGTCCCAGTTTGATTGCTTATGTGCTGCATCATTGTCCGGACGCATCATTTAGCTCTTGATGCACCACAGATGGTCCATATTCTCCAGCAGTTCGTCGACGTCGGACCAGGTGCTGCCCAACATGGAGGACTGCGGTGCTCGGGTGCTCGCAGGGGAAGCCAAAAAGGCGGGAATCGCCAGCGAGGTCACTCGACGAATTCCTACTCTTTACTGGTAATGATGCTTGAAGCCATTGGTCGTTCGCTAGGGCGATGTTGAGAACTGCCTCTAAACCGCTTCGAAGAAGGTCGTCGAATTTGTCTAGCAAAGAGTGACCCGTGCATGAGCTGCAACTTAATGTATATATCAGTTTCTGGGAACTGAGCGAACATCTGAGGAGCACCAGAGTGTTTGGCTATAGACTCTAGTCTGGTAACTGCTAAGGCCAGTTCCTTCCTGTAATTATTATTATTGTTATTATTATTATTATTATTATTATTATTATTATTATTATTATTATTATTATTATTATTATTATTATTATTATTATTATTATTATTATTATTATTATTATTATTATTATTATTATTATTATTATTATTATTATTATTATTATTATTATTATTATTATTATTATTATTATTATTATTATTATTATTATTATTATTATTATAGGTTTTCGTCCCCATCGGGCTGAACGAAAGAGCCCCTGAATGCCACTGCATTAAAACGTTGTGTACAAATAGACAGACGTTGAAAGAGATGAGTTGTCTCGCAATGGTCTCCCGTTGCCTGTGTCATACGGCGGCCCAGCTCTTGTAGCAACTCAATGCAGGTACGGTTTATGGGGCCCAGTGATTTGATGGCCACTGGCACAAAATCATGCATCGTGGGGAGGGACGAATACTTGATGCACTTTCGTTCTGCGGCATGTTCTGCTGCTCCACCGGCTGTTGATGCTGTCAGATGTACATAAGAGGATGCGCATGTGTAAATGGCTGTTGCGTCCCATGCTAGGTGTCTGCCTCTCGCCCATGGGATCAATGTGGCGCCATCTGGTCTCTTGTTATTGGTGCGGATCAGTCCCGATGGTTCTCTTGAGCTCGGAATGTCCGCTTTCAAGAGAGCTCTCCAGATTATTTAATTTATGGCAGAGTGTCTTGCTGCTCTTCCCATTGATCTTCTGCAGACCAGACCGTGATGTCCACCTGGATCGACGCTCTCCCAGCATTGACATGGATGCGGTGAACAGAGCACTAGTCCAAAGGCGAACTCCTGCCGCAACCCTGACCGCCTCGTTGTTTAATCCCAACCCGCATGAAGCCAAAGGGAAAGTCCAAAGCCAGTCTGGTCGTGCGCGGCAGATCATGCTGGTATTCTGGCTTGACGAAGTGGGTTGTCGTATCCGGACCAGACTTTTGCTTTATCTTCGTTTGTCAAAAGTCAGTCCCAGGTCTTCTGTTGGATCGGAACTGGTATCATCGTCACTGGAAGGGAATCCTTACGAATGTTGAACATTTCCTCCTGGTACACGTTGTTCCACTCTTCCACGGATAGGATGGCGCCCACGAGCGAGACGGTCGACGCAGCTGACGCCAAATAAGCTAAAGTTGCCAGCATCGATACCCGCCTGGTCCCGAGTCCTCCATCTCTAATCGGGAGCGAAGCCTGTAACCACTGAATGTCATTGAGCTCCGTGTCGAGGATCTTCACCAGTCCTGTTTTAGTCTGATGGTCTATTGTTTCCAGTAACGGGTGGTTCCATTTGCGAAGTTCAATTTTACGAAGATTTGGTTTCGTTGCATGTTCGTCACAAAATTTCTTGCAGCGTGAACCGCTCTCCCTGCTCTCCCCCTCCAGGGGTTGCAATTCCTACATGGAACGGGGTGAAGAACTCTCCCAGTCATCTCAGTGCATAATTATTGGCACATTTTGCTGCCAGCCTGCGCCATACATATCCGATGACAATCGGTCTGAGGCCTCCTGATTTATTGGAAAGAGCGATAAGAGAGCCTCCAAATATCAGTTCACGTAACGCGAGTGGCAATTACCACGCAACAGTAAATTCGTGAAGACCGTCGTAGACTGGAGTAATGTACCAGCCAATTCCCTGGTGTTTATTAGGTCGAGTAGATGCTGGGGTCGGAGCCCATCCGGACCCCCCGCCGAACCCGCCGGGGACGATCTAATCGCATCTTCCACTTCTATCACAGTGACCTGGAAAGAACACGTTTGTGACGACTCAGGCAAGTCTGACATTAGGTCCGTCCATCCATTTGCTGGGTGTCTTTCCTGCATAGCGTTAAGTGATTCGGTTGTCGCCTCGACTGAGCGGTCCTGACTGCAGAGTAATGCACCAGTACGTGATGCGGCCCTGATGTTGCCCTCCTCCACCTTGGCATTCACCGCTGCCAAAAACATCTCTCTCGCATCTACCCTCATTCGTGTTCATGACGCACAATCTGCTTCCACATCATCCTCTCTCGCGTAGTCCTTATTCTCGAGGCGTCTTTTAACCACATTTGCCGCGTTACGTCTGTTACAATCCGCTGTGGCTGTGCAAGAACGCTTGAGGCAAAGCGAGGAAGCTGATGCCATGTCTCAATGTTACTTGGGTCGTTGTTAATGGAAGCCAGAATTCTCTAGAGGGCCTGTGAACAGGCGAATCGAGCAGCCTTCGGGACATGCTTCGTGACGCCTTCACTTCTTTTTCTCTGGTGGTTGATATCTCCTGTTCCTTGATGCAGAAATGCCTCGCCTCGCTGGGTCAGCATCTCTGGCTCTTGCTGAGCACCGTCTGTCAATGATTGCATGTTTGTCACCGATTTGTCCTGCCCTTTCCTCTGCCGCAGCTGTGGAGGCTTCCTCGAGCCTGGGCACGGGCTGATACGCGGACCATGTAGGTGAACTGTGCCGTCTTTCAGGTGCAACTGTCTAACTAAACGGCAGTGACTGCATACCCGGCTAGCTTTTTTTAAGCCAGGTCCATCGATCTGTGATTGGTCAGACTGTGATTGGCTGGATCGCATTGTCACGGCTCTACACTCTACAGACTACGCTCTATCATATCAAACCCAGTCTTAATAGTAGTTTCAGACTAATTCGGGAATAAGATTCTCCTTCAGTTTGTTTTCAAATGCACCGCCATTTAAATTACAAACGTTGCCATAGTGATTGTGACGTCGTTCGACAAAAATCATGGTGGACGGCCATCGACGTCAAAAGTTAAAAATTGCGTATGAAATCGATACTTGTAGAAAGTTTAACGAACCAATTGCGCTGTGTTCTTAGCAGTTCAGCTATTGTGGAAATGATCCATCGTGTCACGAGTCGCTATTAAATTAAAAGACGTTAATATCCAACTCTGACGAAAACGTGAACCGCAGTAATTTTTCCTTTAAAGTAGAACGTTACAAATTTAAAACCTACGATGTCCGCTGACGACCATTATCATTATTATTATTATTATTATTATTATTATTATTATTATTATTATTATTATTATTATTATTATTATATATGTTTCACATTATGCTGTTATCGCCCATGATGAGCTAAGTGAGTGCTGGCAATGTCCCGAAGAGGCAGGCGGCGTTCCCACGCTGAAGAACAACTGAGATACGTTGGAACAGAAATGACGTCTCCATTGGATCGTGGGTTGCAGCACTCGTTCGACTACCCAACTCTGAGATGAACTGCAGTCCTTCACTGCTCCAAGCGCCGCCGGATTCCAAGGAGAGGGCTACGAAGTCGTGGGTGTTGGTTATGGTGGAATACTTGGCCCTCTTCGTCTTAGCTGCGCGTTCGGCTGCTTCGCCAGCTCTGATAGATGTGTCGACAAGATGTGACTTGGCGTAGGTGTCGGGCTCTGTCACATCCCATGCCAGACATCGACCACGTGTCCAAGGAATGAGCGTGACGCCGTCCGGTCGCTTTCCATCTTCTCTTAGCAAGCCGAGAGGTTCCTTTTGCGCTGGAATCTTCGCCCTGCCACGAGCTCTCCAGATGACATCGTTCAACATGCTATGTCGTTGATGTTTTCCGCTGCCTCTTCTACAGATTAGTCCATGGAGCCCTTTTGCGTCGACGCTCTCTTGACATTGGTGACACAAATGTGGCTCGCAGAGCGTCGTTCCTAGCCTCAACCCGGCTGCCAGTCGTACATCCTCGTTTGATAGGCGCAGGCCTAGGGCAGTCACAGGGGGCGCTAGCATCCAGTCTCCAGAATGAGGTGCTCGTGAGGCCTGCAGGCGAGCACGGTCGCATGGATTGTTATTCGAATCCAGCAGACCTTTCCATGCCTTGTCGGTGAATCGGAGGTCCCATTCTTTCTGGCGATGACTCGCTGCTCCTGTTGGTGGTTCTGCATCTGTCAGGGTCTTCCAAGCGTTGAGTGCTGAACTCGCAAGTTCATATGGTTCCTCAGCAGCCTCTGTTGGTAGGATGCATGCCTGGAGTTCGCTTGTACTAGCAGCAGAAGCCAGAAAGGCAGAAAGTGCCAGCGTAGATGCACAACGAACTCCCAGACCACCATCTCTCACCGGCAAAGAAGCCTGCAGCCACTGGTCATTGTCAAGGTCCACATTTAAAATGGTTGACAGTCCTTCTCTCAGCAGTTGATCAAACCGAGCCAAGCCCGGGCAATCAGCGCAGACGGCTGTGCGCAGACTGTACAAGAGCTTCGGTACACTTAGACTGTTTCTCAGCAGAACCAGATCGTCATGTGTATAAAGCAAGGACAATCTTCCGATTGCCCTCTCGAGGTCATTGGCCTTTGAATTAACGACCATGTTCACAGCTGGACCAGGAATCAGAGGTGCACCCAACAAAGTCATGCCCTCGAGGGCTATGCTCGTGAACTCTTGGAACGCAGGGTCATTGTTCGGCACCTGGGTGTTGTGACACGCGATTTCGCATTTGCTGCGGTTCAATAGCAATCCCAGATTCTTTGATTCCTGCTCGATTAGTTGAACGTCGTCGGCCACTGTTTCCTTGTTACCTCCCAATGTCAGGTCATCCAGATATCCGATACGCAGATCCGAACGAAGCTTCATCAGAATCGGTTGCAGCACAAGACAGAATTCCAGAGGTCCCAAAGGATCGCCTTGCTGCGTTCCTTCTTCGGATCGAATTGTGTTTGAACCATAGCGCAACAGTGGACGGTTTGAATAGGCAGCGTGAGCAAAGTGGTAGAGCTCTGGGATCTCTCTAGCAACTGCCTCTAGAAGACAATCTTTGCGCAGAGTGTTACAGGCATTGGCGAAGTCGAGCTTCACTATTATTATTATTATTATTATTATTATTATTATTATTATTATTATTATTATTATTATTATTATTATTATTATTATTATTATTATTATTATTACTACTACTATGTCACATATAGTGTTATTCATCATCGGCATTGCCAACGGAACTGTCATCAGGCTATCTGGGTCGCAGCTTGTCACTGGATTGTAATCTTGACAAAGTGCCCTGAAAAGCCACCGCATTGAAACGTTGGATCAATGCCGACAAGTTCTGGAAAAGGAAGTTTGTCTCTCGGGTGTCACCGATAGTTGTCGAAAGTCGGTGTCCAGTCTCAGACAACAAGGCGAGGCCAACACTATTGAGGGGACCGAAGGTTTCTATAGCGATTGGAACAAAATTGTATTTCTTCTCAAGCTCAGAATATTTGGTGTGTTTCCTCGTGGCTGCTATATCCGCCGCTCCTCCAGCTGTGGAAGCTGTCTCGGGGACATAAGAAGCGGCCCCTGTGTCCACCACAGTCGCGTCCCAAAGTAAGGCCCGCCCCCCACTCCAGCCTCTGGCTGAGACGAAGGCGCCGCATGCGCAGGTGTGTGGCTGAAAGATGGCCACCCCTAATCGTAGGCCGACCGCCACCCTCACGGTATCGTCCTCCAGTCTGAGATCGCGAGAAACGAGCGGGAGAGCATATAGCCAGTCCGAGGCGTGCGGTGACTGCAAGGCCCTTAGTTTCGCCTGGTCGTAGGGATCCTGTAGCTTTTCTTCTAGTGCAGACAGAACCGCGTTTAACAGCGGTCTGTCAAAGTGGGCTTGTTTATGGCCTGGCGTCGTCGGGGCAGAGGCTTCGGTAGGTTGAAGCCAGGTAGACATCGCCGAGTCCAATTTCGCCGCTACTGATTCTAAGATGAGGGACTGGATCTGGAGAGTGCCCGCGGATGAAGCCAAAAAGGCGGGAAGTGCCAGCGAGGACGCCCTCCTAATTCCCAGTCCTCCCATTCTGATCGGGAGAGTGGCATGACCCCATTGGTCATTGGTCATCGGGAATGTTGAAGATTCTCCCAGATCCCTCTTCGCAGCAGATCGTCGTAAGCCCAGAGACGCGGATGGTCGTGGCAAGGGGTGCATCTCAATAAATGCATGAGTTTAGGCGAGCCGATCGAATGTCTAAGGATCAGTAGAGCGTCTTGTCTAGCGAGTAGTTGCAACCTGTCGAGGGCAATTCCGAGGTCGGCCACACAGGTGTCGATGGCTGAAAGCAGGGCATCCGTCGGGAAGAGCGGAGCCCCTAGGGCGTCGGAAGAAATGAGTTCGTATTTTTTGCAGTTGAGCGCGAGGCCAAGTTGCAGACATCCCCCCTTCGATCGAGTTAACATCCGCCTCCACCACCTTAGGATCTCCGCCCAAGGTGAGGTCGTCGAGGTATCCAAAGGCCGGTCCAATGGGATCGCCCTGTTGCGAACCTTCTTGCGATTATATCGTGAATCTCCAGAATTTCAGAGATGTCGCCTCGGCGTAGGCAAGATGGCAATATGCGGATAAATCAGGAATGAGTTCGTCCACTGATGCGAGCATGAAATCTCGGTGCAAGCTATTGAAAGCGTTCGAGATGTCAAGCTTCACCATTATTGAATTCGTGTACATGCTGGTCAGGAATCGTCTAGCGGCGTGGGTTGCCGCCTCGCAGCCTCCGGGAACGCCAACCCCCAGTTGTTTAGGGGTTAGGTACGGCGTGACACGTGGGACGGCGTATGCGTTGGGGCATTTAGATGCGAGTCGACGCCACACGTATCCAATTACTATTGGCCTTAGACCACCGCAGCTTTTACGGAGGGCGAAAAGAGTACATCCGAATAAGATAGGCCGTACCTCTTGAGGGCAGATGCCGGCCAGTAGTAGATTGATAAGAGCAGTCATCGCTTTCAGCAGCCCAGGTCCCGAGTCTGGATCTCCAATAAGTTTCGCCACGTGTTGGGGGCGCAGCCCATCAGGGCCGCCCGACGACTCCATCGGAAAAGAGCGCATCATTGTGCGAATCTCCAGCTCTGTGGCCTGGAAGGGTGCGCTTGAGGTCGATCGAAGGATGGCTGGGCGGTCACGCGGCGGGACAGGATGTTTTTGGCATAGAAGTTCCAGTGTCACTTTATTAATCGACGCTGGGGTGTCGTCAGAACAAAGTATGCGAGCTGCCGCACTAATGTTTCCATCCTCCAGTTTTGCGGCTACCGCCGCCGCCAGCGCCTGTCTTCCATTCGTGCCCGTAGGCCTCTGCCCTTCGCGGGTGTCCGCGTCTGGTTGGAAGATAGTGTCGGCCAAAGTCAGCCATCCGTCATAAAAATTTGCAATGCGCTTCTTGACGATGGACGTAAGATTGCGACGTCGGCCGCCCATCAAAGGAGTTTCCAAAGTTCCCGCACCAAAGGCGAGGAGGCGCCGCCATCCTGCGAGGTTCGCAGGGTCTGCCAAAATGGACTCCATAATGTCGGTTAGAAGGCGGCCAGCTCCTGATCTAGCTCCTTTGGGAAAATGCCTGAGAAGACCTCGTGAGAGGCAATGGTGTCGCATTGACCTGACAGGTCTCGGGTCCGAATTAGGGGCGACATCGGTTGTCCGTTCTTCGTCAGTCGTGATTTGTACGGGATTCGCATTTGTCGCGACGGTCACCGAGTTAAAGGTGCCAAAGGGAATCCTGAAGATAAGGGCGGCTTATTCGAACCCGGACATGGATTAGCCCTGGGTCCGTGTTGGTGGACCATGCCGTCCTTATTATGGAGTTGGCGAACTGAATGACATACATTGCATGTCCCTTGTGCCTTCTTCTGTTTAAGTTGAAATGTCCCTATCAGGGTCGGTGAATCCGTTCTCTTAGTGATTGTGCGATGTGTTAACTTGTGATTTTGATTCATTTGATAATTTGGGAAACAGTGATATTGTTTGAATCTTCTGGTTTGATTTCTAGAGATTCAGTTCAGTTTGTTTACTGTTGCGCCGCCATTTAAAAAATAAACGTTGCGTTGCCATTGACGACTGTGACGCAGTCGGTCTTTAAACATGGCACACGGCCATCGGCGATATTATTTAAAAGTGCGGCCAATGTTGGTGTTGAAAATAAAGTTTGAAAAACCAATATTATTGAAGACTTAGCTGATCAGCTGTAGTTGAAAAAATCCATCGGGTCACGAGACGAGATTCCGTTAGAAGATATAAAATCCAACGCTGACGATAACGCGATCCGTAGTATTTTTAATTTAAAAGTGGGACGTTTAAAATTTGCCACCTACAGCGGCAGCTGACGTACAATCAATTATTATTATTATTATTATTATTATTATTATTATTATTATTATTATTATTATTATTATTATTATTATTACTACAACTATGTCACATATAGTGTTATTCATCATCGGTATTGCCAACGGATCTGTCATCAGGCTATCTGGGTCGCAGCTTGTCCGTGGATTGTAATCTTGACATAGTGCCCTGAAAAGCCACCGCATTGAAACGTTGGATCAATGCCGACAAGTTCTGGAAAAGGAAGTTTGTCTCTCGGGTGTCACCGATAGTTGTCGAAAGTCGGTGTCCAGTCTCAGACAGAAAGGCGAGGCCAACACTATTGAGGGGACCGAAGGTTTCTATAGCGATTGGAACAAAATTGTATTTCTTCTCAAGCTCAGAATATTTGGTGTGTTTCCTCGTGGCTGCTATATCCGCCGCTCCTCCAGCTGTGGAAGCTGTCTCGGGGACATAAGAAGCGGCCCCTGTGTCCACCACAGTCGCGTCCCAAAGTAAGGCCCGCCCCCCACTCCACGGTATCAGGGTCTGCCCGTCCGGTCTCTTTCCATCTAATCTGGAATGACCTGACGGTTCCTTGACCGCTGGAATACCGGCTCTGTTGAGGCTGCGATGGATAAGGTCGTTGATATTACAGTGTCTTGCTTGACGGCCAAAACCAAATGAACAGGACAGGCCATGTGCGCCTCTGGCTGAGACGAAGGCGCCGCATGCGCAGGTGTGTGGCTGAAAGATGGCCACCCCTAATCGTAGGCCGACCGCCACCCTCACGGTATCGTCCTCCAGTCTGAGATCGCGAGAAACGAGCGGGAGAGCGTATAGCCAGTCCGAGGCGTGCGGTGACTGCAAGGCCCTTAGTTTCGCCTGGTCGTAGGGGGATCCTGTAGCCTTTCTTCTAGTGCAGACAGAACCACGTTTAACAGCGGTCTGTCAAAGTGGGCTTGTTTATGGCCTGGCGTCGTCGGGGCAGAAGCTTCGGTAAGTTGAAGCCAGGTAGACATCGCCGAGTCGCATGCCGAGTCCGATTTCACCGCTACTGATTCTAAGATGAGGGACTGGATCTTGAGAGTGCCCGCGGCTGAAGCCAAAAAGGCGGGAAGAGCCAGCGAGGACGCCCTCCTAATTCCCAGTCCTCCCATCCTGATCGGGAGAGTAGACCCCATTGGTCATCGGTCATCGAAATGTTGAAGATTCTCCCAGATCCCTCCTCGCAGCAGATTGTCGTAAGCCGAGAGACGCGGGTGGTCATGGCAAGGGGTGCATCTCAATAAATGCATGAGTTTAGGCGAGCCGATCGAATGTCTTAGGATCAGTAGAGCGTCTTGTCTAGCGAGTAGTTGCAACCTGTCGAGGGCAATTCCGAGGTCGGCCACACAGGTGTCGATGGCTGAAAGCAGGGCATCCGTTGGGGAGAGCGGAGCCCCTATGGCGTCGGAAGAAACGAGTTCGCATTTTTTGCAGTTGAACGCGAGGCCAAGTTGCAGACATCCCCCTTCGATCGAGTTAACATCCGCCTCCACCACCTTAGGATCTCCGCCCAGGGTGAGGTCGTTGGTTATTATTTTTATTATTATTATTATTATTATTATTATTATTATGGTCTTCAATGTTAATTAATGGTGATGTCGTCCGCAGTAGCCCTGCTCGTTGGACTCCTGAGCAGCGAAAGTTCCCTCGAAAGCAACTGCGTTGTAGCGTTAAATAATCATCGAGATGCGCTGGTAGAGGATTAAACTTCTACAAATAAGGTCGTTCAGGGCCGCGTGTCTGGGCCAACGTCTCAGGCCACATGAGAGACCGTGATATCCGTTTATCTCGACCAGGGCACCGCATAGGCAGAAATGAGGTAAACAGACAGGTATCCCAATTCTGTAACCCACCGCCACCCTCAGGGACTCATCGTCAAGTCTCAGCCCACAGTTGGTAATCGGTAGGGCTAAGAGCCAGTCGCCTGCGTGTGGTGCTGACACTGCTCAGAATGCCTGATTCTGGAAATCAGGCATTCTGGTGGCGAGGTCTGCCACTTCGAGCTCAATCAAAGGGCTGTCTCATCTTGATTGCTTGTGAACCCAAGATTCTTCTGGCTCCGA